>CABFOV010002561.1:41507-58226 GCA_902141375.1 Timema poppense
TAGTAATGTACGTACAGACAACTGAGTCTGTGTAGTAACAACTGCCCCCCCCCACCCCGCCCCCAAGATACCAGCTCCCGACCCTCCTCCTACCAACAAGGTGAGGGTGTCCAAAAGTATACACTGATTATTTTTATTAATATTTTGTTTTTATAAAAATGGGTATCTGTGTTATTCTATCCATACGAAAATCCTAATATATATAGCATGATTTTGTAAGAAAAACGACTTTTTAAATATCAAGTTCTACGAAAATAGGTGTATATTCTACTGTGAATGTGCTAAATGTGATAAGTTTGTAAAGTCACCAGTGATTCTACAAAGCCCCTGGCTCCCTTGAGGAATGTAAACAATGCCTATCCTATTTAACATACACGCCGAATATTTTACCAAATCACCGGTGAGTTTGTAAAATTACCATCAACCACCAGTGAATATTAATAAGTCACGTTAAGCTTAGATCTGGTTATATTGGTCTAGGCAAGTTATATTAGCTTAGACTAGTTTATTTCAGCTTAGGTTAGGTTAGACTAGGTTAGTTTGGTTTAGTTTGGAGATATATTCTATATTTGTATCCATATACATTAGATACTTTATATAATCAACGGTAGATTTATATAAATTATATTATTTTCTAAACAAACCATCGCTTTCGATGATTCGATACATTCACTGGTTATCTTACAAAATAACAAACTCAGGACATTCACGGTTACATTTATATCTATTCCTCCATTCCCTCAAGATCTGGCGTCTAATTTGAAAACCCGCTGGAGACATTTATTTTTCACGAATAATGTTTTCATCCTCCACCCGGGCGAACTTTGCTCCATTCACTTAAAACCTACCTGCTTCGGTGGGCGCATGGTCCTAGGCGTCACTCTCACTGTCACTGTCACTGTCAATGACAGTGATATCAAGGTTCAAATCCTGGCTGGGTTTGCAGAGGATGGGCTATTTTCAAAATGGTTTTACACTCTCCTGCCACTTAAATGAGGGTACACTTCCTCTAAATTAAACCTTCTTGATCCCTAACCCATTAGCGTAATTAGTAATTAGTGCATAATCGTATAGACCAAATGAGTAGTAATATCTGGTGCCTAAAACATTTAAAAATTATTTTCATGCTACCATAATGCTATGTTGCTAAAAGAGATAACATATTCGTATATCAGCTACGTCGAATGTCAAATGGTTAAAAGAGTCACGCTCGTAATGTATTAGATTATTGGATTTTGGGGAGGGAGGAGTTAGAATCTTTGTTTAGTAGACTTCAAGTGTGTTTTTTTCCCTGAAGGAGTTTCCATTTTATTTTCACATTAATTTGAGTATATTTCATCTATCTTCCCCGTCCCTACCATTTCAATTATGTGCATATATGCTAATTAGTCGAATTATGTAGGCAGTAGGAAGTCAAAACTTAGAGGAAATGTACATGCATTTGAACGGAAGTAGACTGTAAAACCATTTTGTGAAAAATACCTTCAGTACACCCTATCGGGATTTTAACCCCATACTCCTAATGTTGTAACACTACGGATTAATTCCCTGATATAATATTTCTGTGATGATATTTCGGTTGTCTCTAGCTCCGTGGTCGAGCGCCTATCATCATTGTACGGAATAGATACTGTTTAACTAACTGTTACTTGCTCCGTGGTCGAGCACTAATTAAATCGGTATATTTATTAAATGAAAGAAAGAGAACTATTGATGGCTGTTGATTCACACATGGTTTATTCATATGACATCTGTTAATTACTTATACATACTCCAATTAAACGATTTATCTCAATGCACACTTGTGATATTAATGAAAATTATTATATTTTGTGTTTGACTGTGACTGCGAGACCCAGTGCTAGAGCATTTGTGAGTCCCTAACTGCGTGGCTTGTGCCCGACTGACTTGTGTGACGTTGCTTGGATGCCTTAAACATACTCACAAGCGGCTTATTTATGACATACCCCTTGCCTCTTGGTTCCTTCGTCAACAGTGTAAAAACTAACTAATAGAAAGAGTCCTTGCGACAGGTGTTGTGAAGGCTAGCTTCTTATTGGTATAGGGAATTGGCGTCCTTTGCCAAATACTACGGACTTCTTTTAACAGGAATTTTTTTATAAAAAATATATTTTAATGTTGTAATCCTTTTTACATTATTTCTGAGAAGCGCGTGTTTCTTCAAGGATGAATCATAAAAGGATACTCTACATATGTTACTTTAAAGAAAAATTACCTTCATCCATGACTTTTTACATATTTTAGAGTCTAAATCAATATCATTACAATGTTTGTCAATTCAACCTATTGTGTGAGTGACGTCTAAGACCAGTGTCCCATAAATGGTGTGCTGCAACACACTGGTGTACCATGGTGATAAACGATATGTGCCATGGGGCCACATCTCAAAGCGCTACCCATTGCTGTTCAATAATAACATGAATGAAGAATTTTCTATTTATTTATTTGAGGTAATTGACGTACACTGTCCAAACCGACTGATTATATCAGCACACAAGAATTTCAATGATGGAGAGAGAAATAACCTAACAAGCTTTGAGTACAAGGTATTCTCACATAACTTCCATGGTTCTCTAACCTGTCACAATTGACACGGGACCGACGCCACGGCTTTACTTCCCCTCAAAAGGAAGTTGTGCTACGGATTTTTATCACTCAAGAAAAATCCATCGACCCCGGCAGGGTTTGAATCCATGGAAATTAAGTCCTGAGGTGGCAATTTTTCCCAAGACCACCGAAGCCGATTCGAATGAAGATGATTTGAGTGGCAGCTGTGCGTTGTCCGCATTTCTTACACACTTGTACTTACTAATATTTTAAATACATCTGACAAAATCAAACACTTTCGCGCAAAGTTAAAGTTATGATTTACTCATTATTACTTTTGATTTGAATTAAATGATTACAAATGTTAAAGAAGTGGACACAGAATAGAAACTTCAACCATCAATTTTGTAACATTGGAAGCTACTTCCATAAAAAAAAACTCATCTATACTTTAATAATTTTGATTTACCTTACATCCGATGGACTGGGTGCGTAATCCATCTTCTTCTGCCGTGGTACCTATCCAAAACTAACAGTGTTCCTAAATATGTGTGAGCTAATTAAGTGGATGGTGATTTTAAAGTATTTGTGGAGCACTGTCTTAGATTATGCGATCTCCAAAGTGGGCCACAAATTTGTCCTCCCCTGTTTCGAACACGACATGGATCCCCAGTCGATAATAATGTGCTGTTTCGCCGTCTTGTTTTACCTTTTCTTGTTCGGAAAACACCGTCCTTCCTTTCCGACTGGGACCTATGAAATTTTAATAGGGTCCAACCAGTAAATTATCATCTGGGATGGGTTGGCCACAGGGTTATTCTTAAGGGAAGTAACTCCACGCCCCCTAACCCCCATCCCAATCCCATTTATGATTTGTTTTGGGTTGCCGATGTTTTTTAAAATAGAAAGCGTACAAGAGAGATGATCTAAGATTTCAAATATATATAGTATAAAAAATAAACTTCAATGGATACGATATATCTCATTAAAATGTTTCATTATTTTATCACTTGACCTGTATTAACTCATAGCCAACATATTTGATGTAATTTATCATAATTTTTTTTATAATTTAGTGAATATAAAAAATTATTATGTTTGAGCACGTTACTTAAATATATGTTCTGAAAATTTAAAAATGACACCTGAACACGGGAATCGAGCGTGGGACCTTTGTCTTAGTACGCTAATGCTCTAACTACTGAGCTATCCAGGAATCGTCCTGTTTCAAGGGTCATTCTTCACTCATATTTTAAGACAGATTCTGTGATAGACGTGCGGAAATAGTCGGCTACAAAATGTGTGATTTTATTAAGATCACGAGATATCAGTTAACGCAGCCACATTTGACTCGGTAGTTGGCTTATTGCTGCCATTTGTAGCCGACTATTTCCACACGTCCAACACAGACTCTGCCTTAAAATATGAGTGAAGAATGACCCTGTGCACGGGACGATTCCTGGATAGCTCAGTGGTTAGAGCATTTGCGTACTAAGCCAAAGGTTCCGGTTTCGATTCCCGTGTCCATGTGTCATTATTCAATTTTCACAATATGATAATTATTTAGATGGAGTAATTTTCACTAAAAGCATAAATAATAGCTTTGGCTACTTGATCCTTAAATATCTGTGTCAAATAAAATTGTGATGAAACGAATAGCTGATGGCAGCCAACTAAACCTAATCAAATTAAATACAAATCTTGAAGATGAATCTGGTTCACGGTAAAAAGATGGTCCGAAGGTCTTTTTCCCTGACAGAAATATGATATATAATAGAATTTTGGTATAAAAAAGACCTTCCAGAGGTTCCTTCCTACCCATGACAAGGTATAAGTAGTTTCTACACTGCATCTAACTATTGATCTGAGCTATTCAAATTTAACTACACATTGTTTAGGCTGAAAAAAGGTGGAATTTAGAGGAAACATACCCGCATTGTTTTAGAGGAAGAGAGTGGAAATATTTAGTAAAGAAAAACCTTTGTACGCTTAGAAAGGAATTGAATCCTGACCACCCCATTATTGGAAAATTATAAAGCTGACACTGACGACTTTGTCCGCTTTCCAACTGGTGTGGATGCCCACGAACTCACTTACCTATCAGAAATGAGACTAAAACATTCTCGTTTCATTTCTATGAGTGAGTGGGTTGGATGGTCTAGGGGTCTAGTTGTTGTGTTTACCAAGAACTAGATTAAGATAAGCTCCTAATAACCTTAACAGACAATAAATACTTTTTTTTAAAAGCTTCAATGGAATGTGTTTGTATGTTCTTTATAAAGGGCGTATGCCAAACAAAACGTGACCGGATCTGCAATCTTTCTGATGACTTTTTCCTTCCTTATACTTTGTGCCGTCTTAGAAAAAAAAAACGAAGAAGATTTCCTTCAATATTCTACCCGGTGTTTCATTCCAATCTATCTGGTTGTCTCTTTCCTTTACCCTTCCTTCTCCTCTCTTACAAACCCCTTCTGAATCCCTCCCTCTCATTCCATTTCTTGAAGACGTCCCCTACCCTCATCCATTTTACAGATTTTATGGCTAATTTCACTCTGACCCTTTAGATGGCCTAAGACACACCTCCCTTTTAAACGAAGGAGGTCTTGAATTCTCCCTCTTTATCTATTTTTTTTCTTTCCCTTTTTTTCCTTTGGGTGTACACTCTGTTCAAATTAAACCTAATCTGTAGGGACAAGCGAGTAGAGATAGTCCCATTTTCATAGAAAAAGGCCTTATCTGACAAAAAAAACAAGCTACTAGATCTACTCTCCCTTATTCATATGACAAGTCATGTGATCTGCAGTTGTCATTTTTCATATATATTATCAATATAAATAAAATAACACTGAGATTAAAGTTTTTTAATTGACAAAAAACGATTGCATTTTCTTAAAGGACATTCTTGGAAATATTGGACTGTATTATTATTATTATTATTATTAGCACTGCGTCTTACTACCCGTTCAGATTGTACGCACTTATGCTAATGTGTAATGGTAGGGTGATTGTTAGATGAAATGAAGGACCTACAGTTTAACGTGGAATCCGAACCACGGTGGAGGCCTGGCATATTGGACTGTAGCTTGCCCTAATCCTCCTCTATATACTCCCGAAAGCTCCGTATTTATATAATTGCAAAAGTGTATATTACTTCATTTATATTCTTTGGTGGAATGTGATGCTCTTTTATTACATGGTGTTTCTGCAACAACGTATATCATTTTGTACGACCAATCTTCTAATTTTAAGTAAATTTCTTCGCTTTTATATAAAGGAGAGAGAAAGTCTTTGCGGTGCACCGTACTATTTATTTTCTTCACGAACTACTGATCTTACCCGTACGAAGTGACCCGCCTCGGTGGCGTTGTTAGCTAACGCGCTAGTCATGTTGAGCTCGACTGCCGAGGACGGGGTGATCGAGGTTCGAATCTCGGTCGGGTGAACCGGGTGTGGTTTATTCCTAAATGGTTTTCCACTCTCCTTCCATGCAAATGCGGGTTCACTTCATCTAGATTCAACCTTCCCAATTCCTAATCCATTAGCGTAATTAGTACTTAAGCGTATAGCCCGAATGGGTAGTAAGACGTGGTGCTAAATAAAAAAATTATACAAAAGATACGGAGTACGTAGACAGGGCCTGCCTTTGTACGGAGAGAGAGGGATTATTAGCTTGTTTGATATGGTTGAGAAGGGTTTCTAAAACATGTAGTTCTCTATCCTCTCTACAAACGAATGTTCTTGTAATTTTTTTTTAAATTCGTCCTACTTATCTTGATCTTATTTTTAAAAAAGATTTCTGTGTACCATATATTAATACCCATCCGATATATCCAAAAACTTAAAGTAATAGAGTAAGAATGAATAAGGTAAAATTTAGAGGAAATATACCCATTTTTACGTGGAAGAAGAGTGGGTTGCCATAAGGAATAAATATTCTCAGTACACGGGACCAGGACTTGAAGCCCTGATTTTCCCGTAACTAGCTGGTAGCCCAGTTTTTTTTGTGAGAGAGACACCTTAGACCATGTGACCACTGAAGGGGATTTAAATAAGTTTGGATCGTTGATAGTAGGCCTAAATACTTACACTATATCGAAATAAAATATAAGTTAAGCTTCACGTAATTTAATTTAATCAAAATTAAAGTTATTTTCTAATACTAATTAAATCTTTAAAGGCGTTTAGCACACAAGAGTAAACAACGGACCTTGGGGGTGTATTCTTTAGTACATTCAGAGCTATTTTGTATGGTTTACTCTTTTTTTTTTTTTGCATAGAAAACCACCAGAGATGCTCAAGAATGCACTCAAGAATACAGTCTTTGCAACTAATTTTTTTTAGTGATCTAATCGATTAGATTTCCTGTGAACAGTTAATATTTTTACTGCACTCCATGCCTTACTACCCGTGTACACTATCCACATGAATTACACTAATAGGATAGATATAAGTAAAACATGGTTTTGGAAAATGTCTACACCCGTTTGTATAAAGGCAGAGGAAATATAGTTTTAAAAATTACCTTGCCACTCTCAGCTGGAATTCAAACATAGACATTCCCATTACCAACAAACCAGACAATACGAGACTTTGTCCTTACTACCACTTGGAAAAGTCAAGGTCTAATTTCAGAAGTAATCAAGTGCAAATTAAGTTTTATTATGGAACTTTCATTTTGAGAATGCTAAATATTACTGGAAGGGGCAGGGTGCTAGTAGTAAGTCTTTTCAGCGTAGGAATTGTTTTCTGAAAGGCCTTTTTTCCTACCAGAAATCTATTATATATAAGGATATTGGTAGGAAAAAATACCTTTCAGAGAGTAATTCCTACCATGAATGTAGTATAAGTTGATCGGTTTTATATGGTAATTCGTGTAATTACGTTTTTATTAGTATTATGTTAAAATACCTCATTTATAGGGAAGGAATTCAGAGAGTATCTTAAATAAAAAGCACCCGCAACAACATTGAAAGTTGGTGAAAAAACCACATTGAATTTCATGTTTGGAAACCTTATTCCATTCCTATGTACGCCTTACAAGAATTCAAAACCCAATCCGATAATCAATTGTTACAAAAGACATTTATTTTTTACCTCCGGGTCTTACTTACTACCTATTCAGGCTATACGAATATGTACACATTACACTAATGAGTTAAGGATGAGTAAGTTTTTATTTAGAGGACGTGTAACCGTATTTGCATGGAGGGAGGGTGAAAAACCATTCAAGAAGAATAAACTTCAGTAGTCCTTACCGTGATTTGAACCCCGATCTTCCTGTTATCGGCAGTCCAGTATATTGCAAGAGCTATGTCCTTGACCATGCGGCCACCGAACCAGTTAAAAAATTTTGTATTATAAATGTTTAAAGCAAATTCATAATCTATAAAGAATTCTATATTTTATCCAGGCTAATTGTACACTATTTTGTATTTAGAGTATTTCTGTTTGCTAAATGAGTTATATGATCTAATTTTTCATTTGAAGCATAAAGGTATACCTAGATATTCATATAAAAATAATTAATAAATTTACTAACTTAAATTTGAGACGATGTATGATTTTTTTCCAGCATTCAGATACACGATATTTTTTTAAATGATTGACAGTGATATGACACGTGAGGTATTAATATTCTTTCTTGCATACAATCAAAAACTTAAATAATTTTTCACAGTAAATCTTGTGTTACAGGTGACGATTCTTAATTGAAATGTAAGATTTTCATTGAGATAACTTATATTCTGGTATAGTTAAATGAAATACATGGAAATTATAACTTTAAAATTATCCATCAATACTAGATACTATCAGATATTTATAAAATATCTGCCCGTGTTTAGAAGTTCTCATTTTTCACCTGCATTTTTACAAATGTAACTACAGTCCAATTTTCATAGGAAGAATAATTTATAGAATTTAAAAAAACTGCAGCCAAAATCTTTAACATTTTACAGTATTATTATTGTAATTCCTTAGGTATTGATAATATTTCTAAAATATCACAGATGTAGATCAAATGACCTGACGTACTAGCTTTTATAGCTGTAAAATAAGGCTCTTCCTATGAAAATTGGGTTGTACCAAAAAATTGTTATAAAAAAACTCTTTGAGGCAGTGAGGAAGAGATAAAAAGTCAGTGGATTCTTTTTAAACATGTGAATAAGAGGGAGAGGAGGACATGATATGATTCGCCTTTTGACCGGAACGGCTACTCTTGCCAATTTGTACTCTTGAAGGTACATTCCAAATGGTTTGAAAGATTAGGTAGAAGTAAAGTAATACTACGAATTTCGGTTCTTTGAAGGCAAATTTGTAGAAATTCAAACGGTTGAAAATGTATCTCCGCATCGCAATGGGTTGTAAAATAACTTATAAACACTTTTGAAATAACAATTTTAGTAGGATGCATACTTAAATGTTCCAAACTGAATGATATTTTATTGAAAATATAACTAGGGTATTTAAAATTATATTGAAAAAATAAATGATGGTATCCAGACACAATCCACTTCGGTGGCCTCATGGTCTAATGCGCTACTCTCGCAATAAGCTAGACTGCGAATGGCGGGAAGAATGAGGTTCAAATTTCGGTCGGGTGTTCTGAGGGTGGTTTTTCCAATATGGGATTATACTCATCCTCAACGCAAATGCGGGTACACTTCCTAAAAATTTAAAACCTTTCTAATTCTTAAAAACATTGCTGTGATTAGCACAAAATAATACAACCCAAACGGGTAGTAAGACATGGTGTTAAGAAATATTTTTTAAAAAAAATGACCATTCTGAGAGGGAGTACCCAATCTTTGAATAATTGATAAAGAGTTTATTTTTGTGTACGCGTACATATTGGTAACTAGCCAACTGTAGTAATAGAATATTTATTCTTAATAGGTAAATAGTAGACGATTATAAATAAAAATTATGATATTATCAATATATAATAAAATTACATATTGTGTGTTGTTTTTTCTTTCAGAGATATAGAAAACATAATTTAAATGTGTTCAGTCATCTATTCAAGTAATATTTCTGAAAAAAATGGGTACCTTATGAAAAATAATAAAGACATTTTATATATGTCATGTTACTTATAACACAGGCCTGCAAAATATGGGTTATTTAAAATTGTCTATAGTGTAATGAGTGATTATTGTGCTTTTTGGAGTTCTGATTTCAAATATAACCTCAATTTTTCTATAGCACGTAAATATTTTTCACAAAGTGGATATAAACATTTTGGGAAAAGCTTATCAACACGTATACTGGTTAAAACATATTAATTTTTGAAAAATTAAATATTAGTTTTATTTACAAAATTATTGATGGAAAACCATTATCAACACTTAGTGTATTTTTCTTTCCCCCTCAAATTCTATTATATACAACTTTTGTCTCTTCTCTGTGCAGCATCCAACAGTAGTCCGCCATTATGTTTACGTTCTATCTACCCTGGTATCTGCGTTCCATCTCATTGATGTGTTTATGGAATCTTCCCCTTTGCTCTTCACTCACAATACCAAGATTTTTGGGCTGGTAGTCCAAATGGGAATTCAGGAAGTGCATCTTCGAGCTCATCGAACAACGCAAGTCCTTGAATTTCATGAGCATGTTTGCCACAATACACTTGAAGTTGGGATTCTTTTTTTCCCAAGAAATTTTACTGTAACTTCTTTGAAAGCTTTCCAGGTCTCTTTTTCAAAAATATTTTTTTTTTCAAAGACTTCGTCTTTTAGAAGTTTCCAAATATCCGGATCGACAAAGATATCTTCTTTCAGTTTTACTTGCGACAGGCCCAAAAATTTGTCCCAAACTATTTAAAACAATCCCCTTCTTTTGACAGAAACTCTACAAATTGCTTCATCAAACCAAGCTTGATATGGAGGGGAGGAAGGAGGACTTTTCTTGGATCAAACAAAGACTCCCGTACTACATTTTAGATTCCAGGCTCTAAAGCATCCTTACATAGCCACACCTCTTTGATCCAGTGTTGCCTCTTCCCCCGGCTATCCGATTAACACAAGCAACAGGGGTAATTAGTGTATCCTCCCTGCTGTCCAAGAAGCATAGAAAGTATTTTAAATCCGCCGCATATCATCCATCCGTGATCCTTGTATTTCCCTTTGGTGAGAATTAGGGCTATATTCTCGTAGCATTCTTTCAGGTACACAAACTGTCATACTGTTACTATAGCAAATGTATTGCCATTATGTAGAAGCACTGCTTTGAGGCTTCTTGTTGACGAGTCAATAAAGAGCCTCCAATTGTTCATATCAGACTGTATGTCAAACTTCATCATCAGTCGAGGAACATTGCTACAGTAAACCAGGTCACCATCTAAAAAATGCATGGAATAAAATATTGTTATCTATTTCTGAACCATGAGAAAGAAGTACCTGGAGCCAATAAGTTATTTTCCTTTAGCCTAAAGCCTAATAGTTTTGAAGAATCTTTAATAAGACCCAAGTCTCCGACTCAATCGTTGAACTCAATCTGGGAAAAAAGTTTGGGCTTGCTACTGCCTGAAACATCTTAAAAGACCTCATCAGACTACTGTTATTCATTATCAACATAATTGGGAAATTCCTGTAGTTTTTATGGAGGTGTAAGCACGAAGAGAGGTTCGGATAGAACATTTATTTCTTATTTTTTAGATTGAACCCCTGCACGTTACACGTACAAAAGTAGCAGCCATCACTGTGATTTCAGGGTTCCATACAGATTAATGGTACCCCAAAATGGACAGATTTTTACTTGCCTTTCGACCCCTATCTAAGTTCTTCTATACAAATAGAACACACTTTATGTGGGACCCACGACATATCCTGGTCACCAATTTTCACATATAAATACGCATAGTAATGTTTTTTGGCCATTTCTTCACTACAAAGTCTCCATAAAAATAACGAAAACTGTCAGACGAATTAATACAACCCTTTTCAGCAATTAAGTACACTTAAAATAATATTAAAGCCAAAAATAAAACCCACTATAGAAAAAAGAGAATGTCCGAAAAATTTAAACTGGATTTGACATGACCTGGTCTCTCAAAGATATAATTGAAACTGAGAAGACATCCAAAGAAATTAAATGAAATGAAAGAATGTGACGAGGGAAAAATAAAATGAAATGAATCATCAATTTACCTCCTTGTCTGAATTTGAAGAGGGGAAACAAAAAATGAAGAGCGTCATCATTTTATCTCAATGTCTTACAAACTAAGTAAATAAAGATGTTTATAGAACTATCTTGATAACTTGGGGCACTAAAATTTATTGTCACCAAATAACCACTCAACCCTTCACTTAGAACCCTTTTTATTCTAAGAATACTCCTTGATCAAATTAAGGATAAAGATAAGATGGCCTAAGAAATATAATGATAATTTTTTCTTAAGAACTAAATACAGTCAATTGGTGAATATTGAATTCGAAAATTTGAATTTATGCAAAAATGGTACGTGATGGAATTTTTTAACCATTTTTACTTAACTCAGCGCCCAAAGATCTATAATAATCGGTGATTAGTTTTCAAACCAATTTTTTCATTGCAGGACTGTGTAATCATTATATTCCAAGAGATAAAATTAATGACTCTCTACCAATTAGGGACTAACAAATAATTTTTATGAACTTAAAATGATTATTATTTTATCCTATAGATTTATTTTTATCGTAGAGTTAGGGCTTAAAAAACTTTGGAGAGCTATGACTAACTTATCTTATTCCAAGAAAAATTATTTCGTTTACCATAGGTTTACTCAATCCGCTTTTGAACATCACCCAGTTCCCCCACTTTTTTTAATTCCGTATAGAAATTTTCAGTTTTTGAAATGCGTCTTACTATTCATCCGGGGTGGAAAAGAAAGGGAAGGAAGGGTATAATTTAGAGAAAATGTGCTTTCGTTTACTTAAACAGGTGTTTTATAAATTTTCAGGAAAAACCACCTTTGGTAGGTCCGAGTGGGATCTTTAATCCTGACATCCTCATAATCTGCAAACTAGACTATAAGAGCTTGACGTTTAGTCCGCGTGACCATCATAAAACATAAATTAACAGACAATAATAACTAAATCTATTTAATTTTGATTTTAATATTATTCTATGCCACATCTGATAAAGCAATTACATTAAAATACATAGCTCTATATTTCACGTTAACAAATCTGCTCCATCCCTTCAATTTATTTTAAAAATCATGGAGCTCATACAAACCAGTCTACAATATTAAAACATAGCCACACACACACACACACAGATCTAAAAGCTACAAAATGTAATATGGAAAAAGGCTCAAGCATGAAACTGATCTATTTGATGGATTTAACCCCCTCTACCCCCTGACGTTCCCCCATTTTCCCCTCACTCACAAACACACATACACAAAAATACTCATCCCAATAGGCAGAGAAGGGGTCAACGTCTCTTTTCTATGGGTATTGCAATGTTCTATCTCTCTCTTTCATATATTTCGGATACGGTGGGCGGAATAATCTTTTAATGCTGCCAGCTAGCTGTTTCACCGTAACTTCCATCAAAACTCCATCAGCGAGAGCCTTCGAGGATTTCCCTCTCTCTTTATAACGTGCTAGATATATGTATGTAGATACAGTCCTATATTAATATAAAGGGTCTTATTAAAAATATAAACCAGTTTTTGGCAGCCGAAATTAATAGCACATAACTATATCAATAGTCCTATTTATACGTATAAATAATATCTATCAATAGTGGCATATGAAAATACCATTATTTCTTAAATACCCTAGCTAATATAGTTATGAATTACGCCTGTAGTCTCATCAAATATAATATTCCTTAAACTTAAGAATGACACCTAAACATAGGAATAGATCCCGGGGCCTTTGTCTTAGTACGCAAATGGTCTAACTATTAAGCCATCCAGGAGTTATCCCGTGCCTAGGGTCAATCTTCACATATAATTTAAGAGCTTTGTAAATACCGTGATTTGACGTATGAATGCGTGAAATAAGATCCTATAACATTTCTAGCAGTCAGATAGGGGTCTTCCTATGAAAATTGGACAGTCATACGTGTGTGGGAGTGAAACGAAAAGTTTGGGATTGAAAAGAGTTCAAATGATACGGGTAGAGAGAGCTTTCAGAGGAAGAAAGAGAAAGATGTCGGAACAGAAATAAAAAATAAGAGTGAGAGAGACAGAGCTACGAAGTCATTATGAATGTGTCCGTCTGTCCGTCCGTTAGATGGCTCTCGTGTATGTGGTGTCTAGTTGGTACGGTCGGATGTTTGTAGCGAAACTTCATGTTTTACATTTTGACCGTGCCGCCAGAAACAAAACAGGTATAGGGTGATATGGCGTACCACTTTCAATCTGATATTGTTTTTAATTAATATAACCTTTAAAAATGTATTTTACATCCACATAATTAGGGATGTAAAGTAAAGGACATATATTTTTATTAGGGTTGTGGAAGTAGTTATTTTTCATTCAAGTTTGAGTAATACACAGTAATAGTTTGTACAAAACATATTCAAATAGAACATTTGTATTTACCCACCTTTGTGGCGTAGTTTGCTTACGCGCTAGTATTGTGTTAAGCCTTACTGCTGAGGATGGGGCGATCGAGGTTCAAATATCGGTAGGGTGAACTGGAAGAGAGGTTTCCTAAATGGTTATCCACTCTCCCTCCACGCCAATGCGGGTACACACTTTCTCTATATTCAACCTTCCCAATTCCTTAGCGTAATTAGTACTTAAGCGTATAACCCAACTGGGTAAGTAAGGCGCAGTGCTAAAAAAAAATTAAAATATTTGTAATAATACATGAGTACTAACATACTTATTTTTAAATGGAATTTCTTTGTGAAAAAAATTATCACAATTAATATTTTTAATTCAATTAAAATATATGTATAGCTATTATTTTTTAACTTATACAAAAGTAAATATTGAGAGATTCCATTTTATATTATTTAATATCTAATTAAATAAACTCGGAATTTTCAGAAAAAGTCCAAAAACCTGAGTACTCAAAATTTTCTATTTTTTTAAAAAGGTTGGTGTTGAGTAATTATAAAAGATATTAAACTCGACTCTAACTCAAATTTTCGAATACTCAAACACCCTTAATACTTATTTTAAACTAATTTTAATGCTGAAGAGGATATAAACATGTATATAGATGTAGGCTATTGATTACAAAAATAAAAGTATTACTTTAATTCAAATTGTATTCAATAATTCATCGAATTATGCAATTGGTACGTTTTAAATATTTCTGCGTAAGTTTATAAACCATTTAAGTCCAACTATGCTCAAAAATGATGTATTTTTTGTACATTATATGGTCGTTTCGAAGGATTAAAACTAAACATTTTCTGCTTAAAAAAATGAAACTTTTAGAATAAGGTCTTGCGTTCAAGAGAGAAACAAACAATATGGCACTGACAATGTCAACTGTGTGTCGGTTTACTAGAAACGCATATGGTGTCACTTATCGTAAATTACCACACCTTTGTATCTATGAATAATTATAAATTGAATTATGTGCATATTTTCTGGTAGATTTTTAAGGGTACATTTTCATATAAGTTAGACTATATGATATTAAGATCATAAACACTCATTCCCCTAAACAAAGTACAACCAGAGTCCAATTTATAGTGAAATCCACGTAACTCATGATTTATGGTGATTCATCGCGCCCATCAACTTACAACCCTTGTTTTTTGTTTTAAATATATAGAATAGCCTATCAGGGAAATTTCTATACGTCTAAATTTTGACTAACCCATTAGTTGAAAGTTTGATAGTTTTTAACCTTAATTCTACTAACAATACCTTGATTATCTTACAAATGGATGTTAGGGGCACTATTTAAACTATACAAATATATATTTTTGTTGACACCACTTATAACATTTTTTTGTTAAAATACATACAAACATACACCTAATCACACCATTTTTTACGGAGTAGGCAATAAACTGAGGATATATTTCAAAAAACAACTCCGTGTTTAATCCGTCCTCACTTACTTTATCCAATTTCCCTATCCTTGCATACTTCCTTCGCTTCAACCACATCTATAAACTGGGTCATACATGCACCTTTATTCTTAAAACTCTTACTGTTTCTCTTTTACACAAATTCGTCTACCACATGTAATCACGTCTTATATGGGTTATCCCTTCCTTTTAATCCACACAAACTACCTTCATATATTTGCTTCGTCAGTCGACCACACTCATCCTATCAACATGATCAAACCAACGTAGGACGCTTCTTACTCATTGACCTAATGGGTTCCCCTTCAAACTGCACTTCTTCAGCACCCGTTCATTACTGACTCTGTCCGTACGAGTTTTTCCACATATATTTCTTAGATATTTCATTCTAATGGTGTGACAGTATCTACCAAAATTTACAAATGCAGCTCATATACCTTGAAGTATAATTAAGTTAAAATAGAATTCTCTCTCTAATAGATATATTTACTTGTAGAAAAATTTGAGTATATGTAAAAGTCAGGATCATACCCTTGTAAATGTTTGGAGTTTTGTTTTCTCGGCTTCTTACTATCCATGCGAGCTATCAGCATTGTTGCATTAATGAAGTAAGGATTAAAGTACATAATTCTGGAGGAAATAGACTCGAATTTGCATAGGAAAAGAGTGGGAGGCCATTTAGGATTAATATCTCCCTCATATACTCATCCGTAAATCGAGCTCTGACCTACCGGTCACTGGAAAAAGAAACAGACAAGACTGACCCCTTAGCCCACGTACCCACCTATGTATGTGTATAGTTGATATTTTTATATTACCACGTATTACTACCCGTTCCGGTTATTGCCTATAAAAGCCCTTTTAATTACCCTAATTGTTTAAGAATGAGTAAGGTTGAATTTGGAGAAAACGTACCCGCATTTGCGTGGATTGACAGCTTAAAACTGTTTTGAAACTCCTCCAGTACACCTGACAGAGATTTGAACCCTGATCTGCCTGATCTACTGCGTGAGTGACGTCTAAGTCCATGCAGCCACAGAAGATGTTAGTTGATGTTAATAATATTACGAGTGCCAATAAACACAGTAACACACTGCTTTACAAAAAGTAAAATCAACCCACTTGATGACGGTTAGTTATAAACCACTAGACCCTTGCCCC
>CABFOV010002561.1:58315-82856 GCA_902141375.1 Timema poppense
CCCCTCCCCCCCCCCCTACATTATTATTTTCAACACACATATTGAAGAATCATCATAGACTCTACCATAAAATATGAGTGACTATCGACATTTTTATGAGGAATAAATATAATTTTTTTTAAATAATAAAATTTTCAAAATAAAGTATAGCCTATGCTACTCGCTGGTAATGTAGCTTTATATTGGTGAAAGAATTTTGAAAATCGGTCCAGTAGTTTTTGAGTTTATCTATTACAAAAAAAAAAACTTTCCTCTTTATAATATTAGTATAGATAAGCTATTGATCAAAGCTGACGTTCTAAACGAATAGATGGATGAGGAGGGAGAGGGGAACTGGTGTGCACGATGGTCTTATCTAGTTTTCCTTAATTACAAATGAAGATAATGTTTCGACCTTATCGAGGCTCAAACTAAATTATCTTAGAGACATCTGATACCATAGTTCAGTCAATATCTGCTTTCTACTTAGTTAGGTGTCCCAGCTTCAATTACTGGCATGGCCAAAGAATCTGTCATTGTTGAACTGTGGATTTCCTCTTTCACAATAATGAATCAATGGCTGGGGGCTGGATGTTGTGTCTGATCTAGATTTACTTTAGTTTAAAAGACGTGTGCTGATTTAATCAGTAGTTTCATTAAGTGCTCAATAAATACCTCAAATAAATAAATCCAATTTTTGGAGACAACGTCTGAAATACAATGATCCAACAATTGTGTCCATGGTTGAGGCAAATACGTTTGTTTGACGAGTGTCAGACGCGTACCAGTGACTGAGTTGTCTAAGGTGTTAGACTAGTACTTAATTTTTAACTCGATCCCATTTTTGATCTAGTCCTGGTCAGGTAAGCTTGGGGGTGACTTAACCACATTAAATCCCCATCTTAATTTTTCCCATTCTTTCTACGTAAATGCAGTTGCATTTTTTCTAATATAGTTTACTCAGCCTTATTTCTTAAAATATTATTATTAACCCTTATGTTAGATGAGATTAATATGCTACTATTTTTTAAGCACTAATTTTACAGAGTGTTTAATCTAAGGGGTAATTAATTGTGTTTATGAAAAGAGACCACATCAAAGTAAAGCTTGGGAAGGAAAATTAGCTACCCTTAGTAAACCTAACCTAGATTTCAACCTTGACATACCTGTCACCAAAAGTCTAGTATATTTGATACAATGATGCCTTTTACGACATCATAACTTTTATTATTATTTATCACAACGTCTTGCTACCCGTTCGTGTTATACACTTCAAGTATTAATTACGCTAATGGATTAGGAAATGGGAATGTTTAATTAGAGGATGTGAACCCGCATTTGCGTGGAGGGAGAGGGGAAAACCATTTAGGGAAAACCACTCCAGTTCACCCAACCAAGATTCGAACCTCGATCTCCCCATCCTCAGCAGTCGAGCTCAACACGACTAGCGCGTTAGCCAACTACGACACCTAGGCGGGTGACATCATAACTAATCTTAAATGTTGATGATTAGTCATAGCGTGAAAATCATTTGATAGCGAGATGTCTTGACACATAACGACACTGATGTTTTTTATTTTATATAATGCTAACCAGCTCAGTGGTGTAATAGTCAGTGCACCTGGCTGCGAGCCTAGGGGTCCCAGGTTTGATTCCCGGCTGGTACTTAGGGTATATTTCCCTTTAGGGGAATAATCCCGATGGCCACCAAGGTATGGTTAATTAGTTTTAAGCTAGGTTAAGACTCACCTTAGCTCCACCACATCCTAAAAACGATCATCGCATTATCTCAATGTGGGTACGAAGTGTATACAACCTCCTACTGTGTACACTGGGAAACTCTCTGTGTCGCCATCTCGGTTAATACTCTACACATAAGGGGTCTGAACCTGGATTTCAAAGTATTTCCTGGTTAAATGTCCCATTATATATATAAAATGATAAAACGTTATCTGATTTGTAGAGTTTCCTTCTAAGTTATTTAAGGTGTAAACATATATAAAAAATTTTTTATAAAATATTTTTACAATCTTACACTTATACAGAATATAAATAACTTATATATATTGCCTACACTAAGACTGGAAGGCCATTCATTATAGTCAACATACTTGAACAGTGGTGCTAGAACTTTCCAGAAGATTTTCCCATCTGAAAGAATAGCATCGTAATATATAGGCCCTATATTTAAAACTTAAAAATATTCATTTCTAAAATAGTTATTTGAATTATACCCAACTAATTTTCATAATTTATAAGAATAAATAAATCTTATTGATCTATATTGTTCTTAAAATTTCGAATTTCGAAACTATTAAAATGGGAAGCTAAAATTTCATAAAAAGGCAATTTCTTGGGTTTTTCCAAAAATGCTCAATTTTATTTTTCATATAAAATTATTCAATTCAAGTATTATATTAAAGCTTACCAATTTTTAATATTGTAGCACCAAACTTAATATTAAAATTTACGTTATTGGGTGATTGTATGGACGTTATTTAAACTAGGTTTCCCGATATCATAAAAAAAGTTATTGAGGGTTTAAAAAAAACTAAGGTGCTAAGCTAAATAATTTCACAAAAATCACAAAACATCTGAACTTACGCTGGACTTTCGCATACTAAATTATCCGTGTTGGGGAGTTAGAGATTAAAATGTCGCTGGGGTGAACTGAAGTTGAATTTTTAAAATGTGATACCATTATTATTTTTCTATTGCCTCTCTGTGGTGATGAAAGTGTCCTATAAACACATTATGAATTAATTAACTATACATTAATCCATTATATAATCATTATGTAAAACTTAAAAAATTAAAATAACTAAAATAATCATAGGTATATAGATGCCATTATTCTCCCTATTTCTGTATAACAATGCTGCTAGGCTGTGGCGATTAGCTTAACAATTAATTGTATTGCACATCAAGATTAAAAAACCTGTAGTAGTCTCCCTTGTCACTACTTTGAAGTATATTAGAATTTTGACAGGAAAGTAATTTAAGAAAATTCTTTGGTCATCATTGATATTTTACTTTATTAATAACAGTATTATTATTGTATAGATAGTGTTGTTGTTGTTATTATTATAATCTAGCGTGACAGTTGATTAGTAAATAACTTGATGTAAAATTATATAAATAATATTTTAGTAACTTTTTATAATTCTCAAAAAAATTCCCACCTAGTGAAATTTTATTTAATATCCACTAGCTATGGTTAGAAGTTGTTTAGCTGATTTCGTCGACCTCAATGGTTTTTAATAAAATGCTTGCCTCAAGACCCGATTTTAGTTGGTTAAAACCCACCTGGTGTTTATGACTCCAATGCTAGCAGTTTATTTAGTAACACCAATAGTCTAGGGACCACAGGGGTGTGTATGACAATATTACAACATGTGGTAATTTAACTTTGGTGTCTGGAGAGTGAAATTATTTTATTTAGTTCATAATCGCACATATATAATATTTGACGGGAATTTGACAAAATATTAATTTTAGTCAAATTTATCATCATATACTTCATAGTTTTAAATTTCTCTAGTAAATCATGATTTTCCCCTTAGCCCCATTATTGTTTATATGTATTAGTGCTTCTCAGTCGATTTGAACTAACTTAGCAGCCCTTTTCTCTCATCGGATAGCACAGAATTTATGAAAGTAATACAACTTGAGCCAGATGTATGGTTCCTCACCCTCTCTCCACGCGAATTAAGGTAGTACATTCCCTTCAAAAGTTACCTTTATTATCCCTACTACAATAGTATATTTAATACGGATATGGTGAGTAAGGTGGTGAAAATAGTTTAAAATTCGATATAAAATAAACATAATTAGAATTGAACGTTATTGATTAAATTGAGAAATGCTTAATAAAATACGTTGAATAGTATGATTCAGACCTTTAGAGAAATAATTTTTAAAATTAACATTTCAAAATATTGATATCTAATTTGTTTCAAGTTTGGTTAATTATTTAATGATTATCTTAGTTTGGTTTGAATCATCTTTGAATTAACTTTTACTTATATACCGACAATAATTACTTTACTTGGGTAGTTCAATTTCTTTAAGACTTGAATTATTAAAATTAACTTAAAAATTGTATGCTCGGGTGATAACATACTTATAACTTAAAAGAGAGCACTTTAAACGTGACGAACAACGTTACCATCAGAATTGTGAATATCGGGAATACTATGAAGCCTTAAATAAAAACTGGAAATATTTAGATACCATTTCAAATTGAATCGAAATCGTTCTGAATGGAACTACAAAAGAAGCTCACAAAAATATTTAAAATTATTCACTGAAGAAATTCACTTATAGGTTTTTATCTGTTACGCCTTTTATTTCATATGCCACAAACAAATGAAATCCAATTTCACCAATTGTTACTAACTTCACTGTTTAAGGTGTAAATCTAGATTTCTTAAGAGGTGAAAATAGTTTATTCATTAATTAGTTGTACATTATTATGTCATAAAATGTATAGCATATAGTTCCAGATGGCTATAATAATTGGACCAAATATTAGACTATTTGTTGTCTCTTTGTAACTTGTAGTTCTGTAAGTAGTAGTCCCTTGCTCCCCCTATTAAAATAAATAGTACCACACAATCATACAAACTTTCTCATTTTGTTTATTAGTGTGTTAGTGTATTATAGCTTAAAACCAACTTTTCAAAATAGATTTTCACTAGACTATCCTCAAGAAAGCTTTATACGTAAAAACAAACGCAACATAATGATAATCACAATAATCACTGTTTATATATAAATTTTAAAACAAATTATTCTAATATATTTAACAAAATTAAAATTTTCACAAGTAGTTTATTTGTAAACTTCCCTTAAATTATCTGTTTTTTGCATAGATAAAAATATGTTCTTATTTATCATTAAAATCTATTCCCAAATTCCCATTTTGAATTCAATCTTCAAGGTCAATTTGAAAAAATTAAAATTTTCTATATTTATTTGTAATTAATCACCCTTAAATTAATCTTTTTTGGACAAATAATGATATATTATTATTGATTATATTAAATAGTCGCCCGATACAAATTTTGAAAGAAATCATTGGAGCTATTTTCAACAAAAACAAAGTTAAGTTTTAGAAAAATCAGTCCCTATTATTTAATTATGTTTTTAGAAAAACAAATCTACTTAAATATTTATAACACAAACAACTTAACAAATAACCATTATGAACGATCTTGTTAAAGAAATTTTTTTTTAGTTCATATTAAAAAAAAGTCATCAAAAAACTATTTTTAAATGAATTTGCCATCAATAAACGACCCTTCAATAAATATTCACCAAAAGGTTAATGATACAATGCTATTGGCCATGTCAAACAAATCTTTATTTTTATCAATATCTTTAAAGCCATTTTCAAAAAGTTTTGAATTCAAAAAATTTACACGCTATTAAACTACTCTTAATTTGAGGACTAGGGTCAAAATAAATAAAAAATACTGAGGTATAGCCATATAAAATATAAATATCAAATTTGAACAAAATCTATCAAACTGTTTTGCATCTGTGTACAGGGACAGGCAGACAGACATACATACATGGGGACAAACAAAATCCCCTTTTTTGGGTTTGAGGTGACATAAAACAAAATATTTGTAAAAATCTCGATATTTTTTTTCACAATAGGATGTAAAATAAAAAGTCATCTGTATACTTTTTAGATAGGATCATACATATATGTTTAAATATTTAAAAATTAAAAACAAATTAATCTAATTATACTTGGATGTATTCTTAATCTAAAACCCAGTATTTATTTTAATTTGTCATATAAAACTAAAAACTCACCCCCTTGAGCAAACCTAGACTACGGTGGTGGGATGAGCTGGAAACAGACCTAACCTGACTGGGGGTGGTCAGAGATTGAAGGGGAGAGGCACTAGACCGACCAAGATGGAGGCAGCTCGTCAAGGCAGTGCGTGATATTCAGGGTCCATGATCACTAAATATATATAATAATAATAATAATATCAAACTAATCCCAGAAATATAGTTTACAAACCTTTTTATAGCTATTTTCGAAAAATGCCCCATTCAAAAAAATATTTCATCGTTACGTTATTATGTTACACTTAAGCAAATTTTTCTTCCTAAAAAGAATACAGTCAAAGTAAGGTCAAGCAAGCAATTACTAGATAACCATTTTAAACAAAATATTTAGAGCCATTTTCAAAAATATTGTAATTTTAAAAAATCACTCATCAGCAAACTAACCTTAATTAAATGTCTAGGGCCAAATAAAAATAACAATTCTGAGGTAAATAACTATGATATATAAACATATATTTTGACCAAAATGCAATTAACCGTTTTATATATAGGTCCAGGGCCAGACAGACAAATGGACGGACAGATAGAGAGAGGAACATTATCAAATCCATTCTTTTGGGTTCCGAGTCACGTCAGACGCAAAGTTAATACTAATCTAGTGGTCAGAAATTGTATCTTTCACAATACTTTCTCTTTATGTTATTAATAAGGTTAAAATTATAAGCTCATCATGTTAAGAATGTCATGTTATTACCTTTACTACAGCTTTAAGACTTTCTTTGGATTCAAAGTGGAATTATCTCCTATAGTTTCTCCTTGGATCTGAAGTTAGTTTTTTTCCTTGGTGATCAATTTAGACAGAAAACAAATAAATACTTTATTCAGTAGTAAATTATATTCATAAAGAATAAACATTGCTTACGTGATTTCCTTATTATTATTATTATTATTATTATTATTATTAATTGTCTTTGACATTTATCGTAGAACATACAAAGAGATGAAATACCGAATTCTACGCTCTGTCAGTTAAAGAACAAAAGCTAATATTTTTAAAGCCCCTTTATTTCTTTAAATACTATTTCCTGAGCTATACGTAATATTTTAATTACGTTGATAGGGCAGGGATTAGGAAGTTATTATTTTTTAACCGTGTCTCACCACCATCTGCACCAATTAAAGGTTGGCTATCCAAAAATTTACACTTATAGGACAGGAATGATTAAGGTAGAATCTACACGGTGTGTAGCCATATTTGCGTGGTAGGGTAGTATAAAACCATTTGAAAATAATTACCCTCGGTACACCTGACAGAGATTCAAACTCTTGGTCTCCCCATCACCGACTGTCCTATCTACCGTGAGAGTGAGGTGTTTGACCTTGCGTAAACCAGAGTGGGTCATATCACGATAGTGGTGTAGGGATAGAGAAGGTATTACTTAAAATAAATGTTTCTTTATTTGCGTGAAAAGAGATTGGAGAACGATTAAGGGGAATGAAAAATCTCAGTACACCCGGTCAGAAGTTGAACGTGGACTTTCCCGTCACAGACTAACCAACCTAAATGAGCTTGTTATAGTCTTCATGGCCACTGTTTCGGGTTTAAAACTAGTCAGTTAAACTGTTTTTCAGCCCATGTGGTGAGCAGATTGATCTTAAATGCGCTTACGAGACGTTGAAACTGACTTTTTGAAACACCTTACACTAGGAAGTCGCTCGCATTCATTAAAAAAAGGGGGGGGGGCGTAAAAGGTGACTTACTCTGTGTATGTGTTGCCATTGATGTTCTTTTTTTATAAAAAATGAAAGCTACACCCGCTTTCAGTGGTGTACACACGTATCTACCAAATGGGAGTCAGCCTCCTCTGGTCTATACAAAGACACACAAAACGCACGACTTGCCACGAAGAGCCTGATGGACCAGAGAGGCCGACAGGGCTCATCAACGTGATCCGTAGCCTGTGGACGAGAGAGAGCAAGTAAGTAACTCCATAATCAGGTGATGTGAGGCAGGTTTAAGGTGATATGAAAGGGAGCGCTCGCGGTAAGGTCCATATTTCTACGTTTTTCAGAGCAAAACACTTTTATTGCTACAATATAGTCCAGTGTATATAAGGACTAGCTTTAAAATGTGCAAAAAAGAGCTTGGTTTTGCGGCCAGCATTGATAATATTTTACCGTTTTATTAATTCTTATTCTATAAGTAGTTATAGGTCCAACAAAAGTAACCGCTTCACATCACATTACTTGTGAGAGTTCGTGAAAGTAGATCTAATAAATTTTATATCTGCTAGTAAATTAAAATTAGAGCATAGGTACGTTTAGTTTAATTTTTACATATAGTTGACTCAATTGTTTTTACCCAATTTGGTGTCGCATAGTCTATGGCACTACTCTCGCAGTAGAATAGAATGCCGATGACGAATATCGGTTGGGTATTCTGAAGTTAAAAAAAATGGTTTCTATTCCCCTTCTGCGCAAATTCGAGTACACTTTCTAAAACAATAACCTTTTTCTCTTCCCCAAAACTATTAACGTAATTAGTACACAAACGTATAGCCCGAACAGGTATTAAGACGTAGTGCTAAAACAATTATTATTGAATATTTTTTCATGAGAATCATGGCATTTGACAAGGGCTTTTTAAATCAAAAGAAAATATGATATTAAATTCCCACCTAATGCGCACCTAAGCTCGTATTAACTTCTATGCCCCCCTATTTTTAAAACTTCAGTAAAGCTTTTTTTTAAACGTACTCATTAATGAATATAGTAAAGAAAATAATAATAAAATGGTCATATATTACCTGTTTGAATCAACAACTATTGTGCCTGACTTTGATCCAAGAGCAAGGGTTGGACGTACCTTTCGTTTACTCTGTAAGGTAGCAACCTTACCTTGTATTATTCCATCATGGTATAACTAATAAGATAGTCATATTGTAATTAGTTAAGGTAAGGCTGCTTCCTTTCAGGGTAAATAAGGTGTACATTTACTATGCACAGTTCTGATTCTAAAGTAAGTATAAGACTAATGAACCTAACTTTTAATGGGGATTTCAAGTCCGTACCCCCACACTGGGATTGATTCCACCCTCCCTTCTGGCCAATGCTGGCCGGCTCGCACCACGATCATCACTAAATACATATTCTGATACCCTTGATAGCAGCAGATTGAAGTGGACCACAATCATTCTTACCTCTTCCTCATCAATGGTCATGCAAACATAATCAGTCTCGTTTAGTATGGTTTTACCACTGACAATGATATGACACTTTGAATCCAAGCCTGATGTACTTAGATGTTTTTCCCTTGATAATTTCTTACTTTTCTCAACATAAAATGTGGGCACATTTCATATCACACATCTCCATATCATAAATGTATGTATATGCGGAAAATCTGAATCAGATCAACAAAATATCTCTTTTCTGATCTGAGTTAATATAGGTTAGTTAGATTAAGTTATGGAAGAATTGCATTAAAATTTATTATTTCAACATTTTTTATTAGGAAGCACGTCACTAAAAATACTTATCAGCCATTTATTTAGTAGAGAATTACCTATATATGTTTACCAGTATATGAAATAATACACAATTACCCACATCAGAGGTCGCATGATTGACGAGGAGGACCAAGGTTTGAATCCCTTTCAGATGTACTGTGACAATAGGCGTACCTAGGGTCCCTTGCACACTTGGCAAGGAGCTGCTTTGGTGCCGACCCTCCACCACCCCTCCCATAAAACATCACCTTACAACAATAACCACTATATTTATCAAAAAATTACTGCTAAAATTAAATAAACTACTTTCGATTTAGTTGTGAATATGTCGCATTCAGGTTCCCCTGCGATTTACCTCCTATTGTCTCCCCCAAGTACCAAATTGTTTTGGGCACAGCATTAACCACAACCTTTATAATGGTGTGCCATTTCTCAGTCTCATTTTAATGTTTTGTGTTTCAGCATCCAGAGTTTTACCAATCTTCAAACTCCTTCTAAAGTATTTCCACATAATGTAATAATCTCTGTGATGAAATGAATTTTCATGAATTTGGATGGAGAAATTTAAGTGTTTCCAATCAAGAAAACTTTTGTGAAAGTCATAAAATTGTATGAGTTTTGGGCTCTTAATAATTAAACTTTGGAAAAAAACTGCATCCTTAAATAGGCTCTAAATTGTCCATTGTATTTTCCAACGTTCCCCGTTTTTTAGAACCTTTAAAAAAATATTTGGCACCAGGATGACTTCAATCATTTGGGGTCAGAAATTTAAATTTGGTTAAGTCAAAAATTTTAGAGGCTGTGAACAAGTAAACACTATCCGTGATTTCAATAATTCCCAGCGACTTTGAAGGATCGTCATAAACAATAACTTTTAGTTTAATTTGGTTGCTCTTGCCTTTCAATTCGTTAGGATCTTTTTCTTCGTCAGTCATGGCTTCATCAGCACGGTGTTACTGGATCACAGCTCCTTATCTCTAGAGAAATACATGAAGAAGAAGAAGAAGAAGAAGACTCCACGACAAAATCTTTGGCCTGTAGAGTGATGGATTCATCTCCTCTAGATTTTGTTAAAAAATATTAGTTTCATTGCTCCGGTAGTTGCCACCTCTTTTTTAAGATGAATGAGGTTAAACATCTCCATCAAAATCTGGATGAAAATAAAAGCAAGACAAATTATTTAGGCTACTATTTAACATTTTTAAAACAGCCTATCTTATTATTGTGTGGACGATGTTGAAGCTGTGTTGGTTACAGGATGATAGTTTTTCTTTCATATTCCTTTTCAAGCAACTTGTTTTCCTCTTTGTTTGGGTGTAGACAATCGCTAACCTTTCCAGATAAAAATGTGGTAGTTTTTTTCCTTCTCTTTTCAGCTTTCTAAACGCCTTACCAGATGGTATTTAGTTTCCACGTTATTTTATGCTGTTGTATTTTATTTTAAATACTGCATAACATTGTACACTGAAATGAAGGTAGATCCAAACAAGCGCATTGGATGAATGATTGATTGGACAGAGTAACCGGGCGGTGTTTTGATACCACAGACTGAGTTCTATAAATTACATTTCCCGTGGTCGAGGTACTCGGAGCGTCCAGAGTAAGGGCGAGGTGATAAGAAAGGGCGAATAAACTCCCATGCCTTTGTGCCACGGTGCGAGAAGAACAGGAAGCTTCTCTTACGTTTTATCTCGCTGGAACAGTGGTGGTGTGTCATAACACACACATACTTGTATGTGTCAAACACCTCATATTATCTAGAAGTCTACCTTTATACGACCTTGCTATTTCTCCTACCACTCAGCTTCTAGAGCTTGCCAGAACTCACAACCTTACAAAGGCGACTGGAGACAAACTTCAAGGGTGATTTTTACGCCCTTCCACTCTGGGCTTGTGCCCCCGGTGGCGGCTGGTCTCACCAGCCCTAGTTATGCCTCTGACTATGGGTGTTTTTCTTCCTTAAATGGTTTCCCAATTCAGATACTCTTAACATTAAATCTACTTTCATACCCAAACCCATTAGTTAATATGTTGATAGTCTGAATGGATAGTAAGGCATGAAGCACCGTAAAAAATAGTTTAGGTTAAAGGGTAAATTTAAGGTCCTCCGAATTTGGAATAATTATAAACCCCCTCACCCTTGCAAGATTGAATGTCTTCACCTCAACAAGATTTTATATCCCTCAACCCAACAGGATTTGAGTTGATATATTTCTGAGGTGGGGTGTTGTTGATCATCTGAAGCTCCACGCCTTAGTGATCTTGACGATATTCGAGGAGTCTGGTCAGCCGGGTTCGCACACCTGAGTGTCACCACGGCCCAGTTTGATAGTCGCGCATACACCACAGGTTAGGTGGGATAAGAGGTTTGGTGGGGCTGTGCAGTCAAGTCTGGTGGGTGGGTGAATGCCGTAAAACATAGGAGGTTGAGACAGTTCCCCTTTGTTTCCAACAGAGCCACCGCACGCGGTGGTCAAAATACGCTTCAAGCGCCTCAATAACGGTACCGTCGGGATGGACACGATTATTTTTTTTACTTGTGGCCTATTTGTTAAGGGAACCACCTAATTGAGGGACAAACTGCACAGTCTGCAGTATTTCTTACAGAAATAGCATTTCTAAAAATTATAAACCACTAAACCCATCCTTAAGGTTGTTTAAGCTATTTTCAAATTATTTTAACCTTTTTTTTTTCACAGAAGTAATTTTGCACTCTCTTGAATAACAAAATTTCTTCCAAGAATGAAATTGTTGATTAACTCTGACATTTTAATTAGTTCTGCTAAGTTGATTTTTAATTAATTTAAATAATATGAAGTATAAAGCAATAAACTTGAAAACAAGGAGTAGCAAATATATAAAATTTTAAAACTATCTCTTTCCTTGCTTAAAGGTGGGATGGAGTTTATACAAAAAAAACTCTTTCTAGCCACAATAAATGAAATATTGTTTCGCTAGACACAATTAGGTTTATCTTATACATATTAATCACATCTGTTCTTGAATATTATTTATAATTTTGTCATTAAATGAAGGTAAAAACTTATCATCAAGTGCCAGGCTGCCCATAACAGATATTTATGGACTTTTTGGGTTAATATGTGTATACAATTTAATTAAAATCATCAACAGAAGAAATATTTTATTTATTGGGGTTAAAGAAATATATATAAACGTTGATAAAATAATGGTTTAGTTCGCACTCCCTTCTACTCCTAAAATCTACAACCATCATCCCGCTTAATTATATCAAAGATTGATGCCATGAATTATTTTAATAATTTCTTTGTTTGTTTTAGGAAGTCTATATAAGCATGGACACAGGCTATTATCGGGAAGGTTCACTTCTACCACCATGCCACCTACATCCACCTCTGACGTCATGGGACAGTATAATAAATTAGGAGGCATTCGTTTCGGAGTACCCCTCGCATATATGTTTCCAAACATTTACTGTGATCTCAGAACTGCCACATTTCGTAAAAAACGTCTTTGAATATTATATAGCTTCAGCCTCTCATAATATTTTTTTAGTTTTTAAAATTTAAAATCGCAGGTTTTGTAATGATATGGAATAAAAAAAGCGCCGCGCTTTGGTTGTCAATTGTTGTGATATCGGTTTATCGCGCCTCACTTTTGGGCGTCAATTGTATTGCTTGTACATATTTCAATTAAAAGATTTTATATTACTGCATACTTGTGATACTGATGTGATTTATTTGTTATAATGTGTTGGACTGTGAGCGAGATCATCCTCACAGCCTCACTTACACTTTTCCACACACACACAATGCCTTAAACATACGCACAATAGTTTATATATGACATACCCCTTGCATTTTCTCCCCTGGTCAACAATGTAAAAACTAACCAATAGAAAGAGTTCTGGCGACAGGTTTTGTGAAGGCTAGCTTCTTATTGGTATAGAGAAATGGCGTTTTCTGCCAAATACTATGAAGTTGTTTCTTTTCACAAGAAACAACGCAGTAGATATTTTAACAAGAAATATGTTATAAAAAATATATTTTAGGGGTGAAGTCCTTTTCAGAACGTTTCTAAGAATCGCGTGTTTCTTCATGGATGAATCTTAAAAGGATACTCTACCTATATTACTTTAAATAAAAATTACCTTCATCCATGACTTTTTACATAATTTAGATTATTNATGAATCTTAAAAGGATACTCTACCTATATTACTTTAAATAAAAATTACCTTCATCCATGACTTTTTACATAATTTAGATTATTCTAAATCAATACATTACAGTGTTTAATCCTGTAAGGACATGTTAATACAATTAGCTTTAATTTTGCTTAGAACAATGTTTTGAAATAACAAGTTGCTTCTTAAATTGCGTTATACTTCTAGACATCTGTTATATGTCTCGGTGCTCATGTACACTGCACCCTTAATGAGAGAGTGTAGGGGACAGAATAAAAGTTCAGTGTGCTTGCACTTTTTATGGCAAAAATTATTTTACCCAAATTAGCTAAAATGTTGCTGGAATATAAAGAGAGTTTAATTTTCTTCGCATTTTGATATCAACATTTCCTGAATATCCATTATGAGCATAGCGGCATTAGTTTAGAAACATTTTAAATGGAGTGAAAAAGTGGTTGGTGAATTTCAGGACAACCTTGACAGATATTCGAGAAATTTTGAGGTCTCCATGGGAAGAAAATTAAACTCTATATTTCTACTGTAAAAATATGTTAATATTTTTGAATAAATATAAGCCTTTATATTAAATAAAGCAAGACCACTGGCATTTTTTTGCGTCTCCTACATGTCCACACTCTGTCACAATGGCTTCGCATCGACAAGAGTATTTGGTATCTAGAGGGCGGGTGAGGTAGAAGAACGTGAATGGTTGTTTAAGCTAATTCTCGTATAATTATCTCGTATTCGTATTCTCTGAGAAGAAATCGACACCACAGTAACGTATTTCTTTGTCCAGAAAGTCCTGATATTAAAGTTTAAAACACTCAGATCAACATAACACTTTTTAATGACTGTCTATAAGGCCGTCTTTGGAGAAACAATCACAGGTAGACAAATAAATAAACATCAAAGGACGAATCTAAATAAACGCATCAATGATATAGAATGAAACGGTTTACATTTTCTAGACGAATCATATTAATTTATATACTTTGGATAGCAATATATAGGAAACAAATATTAAGTCTATCGTTATTTTAGCTCAAGACGTATTTTAGTAAAAAAAATTTAAAATATGTATTGTTACATAGAATTTTTTGAAATTTATTAAATTCCATGAATTAAATTGGATAATTTATCTTTAACTAATACGATATCGCATGAATAATAATAATAATACGGAATTTATGTGCAAAATTAATATCATACGGATTTAAAGATTATAAGGATACGGGGCTTAAGAAGTATGTAAAGTATGATTTACAGACCCCTTTTATGTTAGTTAAATTTGATCTTCCAGCCCTAGCTTGACACTAAAGCACTACTCACACCCTAACGTCATTGAACTATCGCTAGTTAATGCCGAATGGCACCAGATAAAAGTATTTGAGTGATTTAAGGCGTTAGAGTCGTATTGCCTTTAATAATCCTTGAAACGAGAGTTAAGGCTTTAATCTAAGCTGAGGAAACCATTCTGGGGTTTCTCATGTGTAAGTTTCCACTGTGTTTCTCACCCTCTCTCTAAATTAATGCCCTTACATTTTCTCTAATCGTAATTTGTCGCACCTTAGATAAAGTCGTTTGTAAAGTTCCGTTAAACGTATTCATTAAAAATATATATGATTAAAATCTTAAGCTTAGTTAAATAAGACCTAAGGATATTAATACATTGTACAGGTAGTAAAACCGTACCAGTTTGTATGCAGGTGAAAGCATTAAACTCATCTTGTCTGGTTTACCGATTATATTGGTGTTAAAATCTTGGCTGGCTGTACTTAAGAGGTTTCCCAGTCTTCCTCCACTAAAATGTAGGTATATTAACTCTAAATTACATTTCCCTCATATGTATCCTCTTAAAGTAAATATGCAGATATCCCAGAAGGGTAGTAAAACATTGATAGTGAAAATAACTAACAATAAACAAGCGTTAAATAAACCCACCCATCTGGATAGCACACTCCCAAACTTAAACTATATTTATAAAATATAAAAATGAACAATTAACTAACATAAGCTTATTTGCCAAATAACTACCACTAACACACCAATCAGGATGAATAAAAGGATGAAACGCGTCAGTGAAGCGCGTGTAGAGCCATCGATTTCACGATAAGTAAATCTTCTCTCACGAACCAAAGATGACAGCTTAAGGCTTACTACCTTTAAACACATCAGATTAGCAGGAAACCTGCCATCAGAAACATACATGACAACACCCACACAGACACACTTCTCATGGGCGCCGTCGTGCCATTCTAATAGGGATACCAAGTAGGCCCTACTTTAAAAAAAAACATTCTTCGCTCCACTCAGGAAATTAAACAATTTCCTGTCTCGTTTTGGAAGTATTCTTTGACCGCTTGACATGTCACGATATAGCATGCACACCTACTTATCTGGCATGTGCACGATTTTGAAAGTAAATACAAAATATTGTGAACATCCGGAGGAAGTTAATATTATGTGTCCGAGATTAACGTGTCAAGACACACACCAATTTAAATAATAAACGTGCAAGGTTAGATTTGATGGATAGACCTGTTACACATCTTAAGCATTTAATTATTGTTTTTCTTTAATATTAACATTAATATTAAGAAGCTGCTTTCAAGGAATGTTAAACTCAGAATTTACAAAACAATAACTTTACCATTGGATTTCTATCGTTGTAAAACATGCTCTCTTAGCTTTTACTACAAAAAGAAGTTTAGGGTGGTCGGAAACAAGATTCTTAAGAACACATTTAGTTCAAAAAGAGATGATACCATTGAGGATTCTAGGAGGTTACATATTGATGAGCTACATATTCTATACTCATTACAAGGCATTGTTGGTATAATCAAGTCTCTTAGATTACGGTGGGCTGGACATAAAGCGCGAGTGGAGGAATCTAGAACCATGTTCAGGGTAGTGACTGGCAAACAAATGGGAAGAGGCCAATGGGAGGACCTAGATGTATATAGGAGGAATAAAATTAGAATGAACCTGAAAGAGATAGGGTGTAATGAGGTGGACTGGATAGAACCAGCTCAAGATAGGGATAGGTGGTGTACTTTTGTGAGTGCATCAATGAACTTTCTAATTTCTAATGCCATAGAATAAGTAAGTAGTAACTACCTTACAATACTTAGGCCATATTATTTATTTAAGGATTAAATATTTGATTTAAAAATAAATAGTTCTCCAAATTTTTTATTCCCTAGATTACTTTAGGAAAATTATAATTGAAAAAGTTACTTTAATAACTCATGCATTATTCTAAAGGTAGATTTTCAAAGTTTAGAACTAAGCAAATCAATGTTTATTTTACCGTATTAAGAAAGTCCCATTTGATAAGATAATTGCGGGTAAGGATGGAGTGGGGGCGTGACACATTTGTTCCTCTGGCTAGCGACGCCCGTGGGATCGTCAGTGTAAGAAATCATAAATATATTTATTTTGAAAACTAAATACCATTTGTTCTGAGAACATTTTTATTTGAAATAGTTTTTTTTTATTTGGTAGCGCTTTTTTATTATAAATTATGAGGGCTGACTTGATTTCTGCCACTATCCGGGGACCTTTTATGTGTAACTACCCGAATTATTCTTTAAATTGTATCCGCTCAATATATAGCTAAATTGGAACAACGTTTAACTTAGATAAATGGAAACAAAACTATAGCAGCTATTTACCAACATCATTATCAAGATCTTAGTGTTTTCATTTCAATTTGCAACCCTTCATGCCAAATATATTATTTATGCTAATTATAACAATTGATCATTATTTGATGTATCCTGGCTGATCGAGATTCGATTTAGTCAAAATCTTATTTTATACAATTCAGCAGAGGGAAATAAGTGGAGATGTAATAACGATATTAAGCTTGAAGAAATGAAAGAAAGGAATTGTTGGAATGTAATAAAAGTGTATTGTGATAATTGCAGGTTGGTGGTCGCTGTTGAAGCTACCCGAGTATGACCATCATTACCTTTTATTGCTGTCATTACTGCCTGGTGGAAACAATGAAGAGGTGAATTACCGTGTGATGGTCGATTCAAAAGTGGAAAGTCGTTCACAATACCGTGGCGAGATTTTATGGACAGCTGAGATAACTCATCTTCCCGCTACTGTTGGAAACTATGCAAATTAGTATTGCTTGACCTGTTCAAAAAAATATGGGACCATATATTGTGATGAAAGGGGTAAGATGGTCATTAAAATATTTACCTCAAACAACATCTTTGATGCAAAATTCCCATTTATGACTACCTTTAGTTAAACCTATCAGGATTGAGCTCAAACCCTTCGGTTCAAAGCTAGACACACTGACCACCGGATCCGGAAAAATGGGCACTGTAAAGACTGGGTGCCAAGACTGGGTGCCAAGACAAATGGGTGACAATGCAGAAATGTAATGATTGTTTTTTACGTTAATATTCATTTTTGGAGTTGTTTTAAAAAAATCATAGCATATAAACCTTAATTTTTTTATTTATAAAGTTAGTACAGCCTTGAAAATGTGTTTATTTGTAAAAAAAAATAACACGAAAAATGTGTGTTTTATTTGTAGAAAAAAAACTAAAGTTAGGTTAGGCTAAGCTAGTTTAGGTTAGGTTAGGTATTTTTCATGTTTTTTATGTGATTGAGTTTCTTTAATTTTAAAATATCAAGCAGTCTAACGTTATAAATACAAACAAATTAAGGAACCTGTGTTATGATTTTTTTTTAAACAAATTCAAAAATTAATATTTACGTGAAATACTATCATTACGTCCTTACACTGGCACCCAGTTGTCTTGGCACCCAGTCTTGCCAGCACCCAGCAGTCCTAGACCGACTGGCCACACGTATATCCCTATGACGTAGCTGGATAATGAGGTGATAAGGTAACACGAGTTATGGCTCATATCTTTCGTATTTTGTGAAAAATAAACTATAAGTTAATACATTGCTTTAGTAGGGTTGAGAGCCTCTGTCTTCTAATGGTCACAGATCTCCCGGCCTCAGACCCAGAAGCTCCGGGTTCGATCAGAGACGCTTCCAGGTTTTCTGAGAAGTAGCGGTTCTGTAACGTGATCAAACTCAGTATCGTGGGTACAAGTGAGGAGCTATTTGAAGAAGCGTCCTAAGTCTAGATAACTGAAATTAAATGCTAGTGGACTCATTTCGCTGACCACATTAGACCCTAGCTCCACAAATGTTAGCACTATCTTTGCCAACAAACGGTGGCCGCTCGGTCGCTATAGCTCGCTTTCTGTTGGAGGTCATGGAGTTTTTTTTAAATATATACAGTTAGTTTAATTTTCTACACATAATATTGTCTCAAAAGTTTTTTATATCCATCACAGGTAATGTCTAATTTGACCAGGATTTATTTTTCTCTTGATTTAAAAATCTGCTGGGAAAATGTTGCAATGTGTATTATGACAATTAATATTCAAGAACATTTGGCATAACTATACTTGGAGAAATTAATATAAGTGTATCCAAGGAAGGAATATTCTATTTATTTTGATAAAAAATACTTTTGTCATGAAAACTGCATCGATACATATTTTAGTTCACGTTCTCCTCCATCCCAACATATTTTAGATTTTTAGATTTCATTACATAGTTTTATCAATGCTATGTGTCTTACCACCCACCTATGGGCAACTTACACTAACATTACCCACATCAATGGACATTTTAAAAAAGGCGTCACTATCGTTTAGTCTAGTTTACCAGTTACGGAAAAGTCGGAATGTTAATCTCTGAGAGGTATTCTTAGGTGATTTTTTATTTTTTAATTGGATACAATCCCTTTAAAATTGTATGGCCAGCCATACTCTTTAAATAAGTGGTTCTCAAACATTTTATGTTCTTTTGAACAATAGAATTTTTGGGTTCACACTTGGAGGGCTTAAAGAGAAAGCAGCAATTAAAAACAGAGAAGGTTTTGGAATTTTGAAACAATAAACATTGTATTAATACAATTAAATTAAAATGTTCAAATTTGTATATTATTAATACTTTTTTACATTCATAAATTAAGAATAAATAATAAATTATTATAATAGTAAATCAAAATGTAATTATTATTATTACTAATAATCAATTGATATTATAATGTGAAACTCGAACGTGTTATTTTTTTAGTTATTTCAGTAATATTAGGGCGTATACACGATAAGGTTACTCTCGTTTTATGTTTGGTTTTTGAAAGTTTTCCCCCCATTTTATTGATTTGATGTTCGAAAAAGGTGGGAATATTAATATTTGGCAGAGAAATTATGTTTACACGTTGATCAATATTTGGCAGCACACCCTTGAAGGGTTCATGGCATACCAATTTTCTGCAACACACAGTTTGAGAACCGCTGATCTATACTATAATTAGTTGCCATACTGCTAAACGTACTAATCCAACTATTTACTAAATAGCCTAATTTTAGGTTGTACATTTGAGTTAGGAGCTAATTTCACCTGAATAAAGGATGGGGGGAAAATATATGATGACAATTTAGCTACCGTCATCAAAATTTCCACAAATTAAATTTTGTCCTCATTACGAAACAATAGGAGTCATGTCCGAAATAAAATGGGGGAGGGGGTAACTTAAGATAAAAATAAGTATTGAAATGATCGAGTGGTGAGATCTTTTATTGTGGTCAAATTTCGGTCTATCTCCCCCTCCTCTTTCATATGTCCTTCCGAGCACTTTATTGCTAACCTCTATTTCGTGGTGGGTTTTTTTTTAAGTTCCATTCTAAATTAGTTTTCTTGCTATCAATTTCATTCACATCTACATTTAATATTTTCTCTGTGTTCTATTTAGCTACAATTTCTCTCCTCTTCTTTCGTACAATTCAATTTTTACTAATCTCTTTAATGTATCTTTCTCTCTGTCTACTCTTTGGCATCATTAACTTCTACAAAGAATAGTTTCTCTGTGTTATAATTAACTAACTTTTCCTCTATTCTTCTTTAATCTTGGTCAATTTTTACTAATCTTTTCTCTATTTCTCTCTCGTAAAGTCACATAATCTCTAGGCCTAATATAATAAAGGCATGTCTCCCTCCCTTCTGACACATATGACGTAAAAATGTGGTCAGCTTAGAAGGAGGATTTTATCATTTTATCTCCATTGCTTTAGTATTTCTTGGTAAAGAAAATTCTCCATGAGGCTATTGTAGTATTCAAGATAAGAACAGAAGGTTTCTAATATTTTAAAAAAACATATTTTTTGTAGTCAACATTGATAATATTCCATTTTAGTATTAGTGTAATTTTAAAAGTATTGATACTTATATAATTTCAAATTGCAAGAATTTACATATAATTATATTAAAATTGTTCTAGTAAGTTATATAACTTTTTATCTAAATCAGACTGCAGCTAAATCCCTTTTTCAAGTTTAGACATTATGAATCACACCGCTACTTTTATTTGTGTAAATGAATATACTTTATTGAATTTACTCTAAAACTATTTTTATCATGCAGCCAGTTTAGAAAAACTTATATAAGGTTATCTGTAGTAAACATTAATTTAAAGAAACACGAAGATAAAGGGGTCTCTCTGGAGAAAGTAGTGAAAATCCTAATGTGAAAAGTTATCTTAATTTCTTTCCACTGTGGTTATAGTTTAATCTCAACAACTTGCCAGTCTCAGAGTTGAGTGTGTCCATCGTGCGCAGCAATTTTGAGCCAGATAATCAATTACTCCAAAATTAATAGAGGAAGGTGGAAATTAAACTTCAATAATGGAATCACCCGTTTCTGGGAATATCATTAAGAATAACTAAATATAGTTGAAAAATTACACTTGGTCACGGGAATATAAATGGGGACCTCAAAGTGGGAGTATAGAGTACGCGATAAAAAGTGTGAGTTTTTAAGTTTTTATATCAAAACTCTTTTTTTCTCAAAATAAATCAAATAATTCTCCAGTTGAAACATAGTTTAATTTTATTCAAATTGTGACATCCACAAGTTTTTAATATATATCAATTGTGTTCTAGAAATTAATTATGAATTTTTTTTCTTAGTTTGAAAGGTTTTTCATCTAATGCCGCTATTCTCATGACAGGTATGCAACAACTGTTAATAACACCATGTGAAGAAAATTAAAATCTATGTTTCTGTTGGAGGAATATTTTAAATATTTGGGCAAAAAATAAAAAGGTTTTTATATAAAAGCTTCAAAAACAATAGCCCCTTCTCACTCCCCTTACACTCCCATCTTAAGCCGAGTGCGGAGTCTGTTCAGTAAATTTCCCGTATTCAAGGTTATTTTTCAGTCATATGTCAAGGAAATATTGAATAATGACCCTGAGCATGTGGTGATAGCTGGATACCTCAGTGGGGGACCCGCTAAACCAAAGTTCCTAAGTTTAAATCTCATGTCAAGGTGTATTTTTTTCAATTATATTTAACACAATTGAATAAAATTATTAAATATTCAGAACAAGTCAACAAATATTTAAATGCTTTCATTTGATAGAACGTGAACAAAGGCCTTAAATACATTTTGTCTGTTTTGTCGGTGACGAAGAGGTCATGTCTCGAATTCCGACGTGGTATACTCGGTGTTGTTTCTTGATACATTGTTTACCACTCCTCCTCCATGTTAATGCGAGTACATTTCTTCTAAACTATAATTTACTCATCCCAAACTCATTGTTTTAATCAAGTGCGGATGGTTCGAAAGAGAATTTAAACGTGATAAGAAAGATCACTTAAAACAAGATAAAAATAACTCGCCACATTTGTTTGGAATGCTCTAAAATCCGGTTTTGGTTGTACATTTTTAATACTTTATTTATTAACCAGATTCATAATAAAGGTAGAAATTTAACGGATAGTTTGGTGGAAGGGAGCAAGCATACGAGAAAAGAGGGTAGAGAAAACACAGTAATGAGCTACACGTAAAATAACCTGCATCCTGCCTAGGTTCAAGTATTTACCTTCCTGTCAACGGAAATTCAGCTTATACTTAGCTTAGCGCCAGGAATTTAACCAAGGACCCATACGTTTGTAGCCAGGTACACTGACTGCTATACCATGGGGGCACGTTAACTAACTGTTAATATCAGTGTATAAACCGCCTCGGTGGCGTAGTTGGCTAACGCGCTTGTCGTGTTGAAGCTCGACTGCTGAGGACGGGGAGATCAAGGTTCAAATATCGGTCGGGTGAACTGGGGTGGTTTTTCCTAAATGGTTTTCCACTCTACCTCCACGCAAATGCGGGTTCATTTCCTCTAATTCAACCTTCCCAATTCCCAATCCATTAGCGTAATTAGTACTTAAAGCGTATAATCCGAACGAGTAGTAAGACGCGGTGCTAAATAGTATTAATTATCAATATTATATAATATCAGTGTATGACTTAAAAACTAACTTAAATATAAATCATGATTAAAATACATTCCCCCAGACGTTGATTTATATTTATAAAAGAAGAAGAAATCCTAATTGTAGCACTGGCTATATCTTTGCACATGAAACACTTGATGATTAGTAGACAAAAGCGATACCAACTGGGCCGTTAAAATCAGGCACACTATTTGTATACAAACCTTAACGTTTTCAATTTCTTACACCTTTATTTTTTTAAATAATTTAAAAATCAATAAGTTCTTTTAAACGAAATATTAATTATTTATATCTGACACCTTACTTCCATCAGTAGCGTGTATGTACACTGATATAAGGGTCCCGTGTTTGATTCCTGGCATAGCCAAAAAATTTATCGTTGGTGGAATGTGGGTTTACCTTTTCCCAGTGATGAATTAACGACCGGGGACCGGATGTTGTGCCTGTCCTAGTCTGAAGTTAGATTATAAGGCATATGAAGCTATGGCAGGCCTAGCAAGCCGGAAGTGGAAAATATATATGGCTTGAATAAAAAATACTGACACAGGTTACAGGCTAGAAACAGCAATGTATGTAATTTTGTTGTTCTGTATGCATTTATTAAAAGTTTATACAGTTATGTTCAAATCCCAAAGTGACCGGATGAATTTCTTTAAGATGTCAATTTCCCACCCCACAATTTGAAAAACATTAATCGTGGTAATAAGCTTTCATAGATATCACAACAAGGATGGTTATAGCCGGGTAGCGTACGTCTCATTTGTGATAGCATCAGTTTGTCATCTTCCTGTAACAATTTGTTGGCGTCCCGACGTCTCCTTCCACGGCGTCATTAGTTTACTCTTGTGGCTGTCTTTAGCATATTCTCCCGACTAAGGAATGTGAAATTGATGGTCTAGTGAAAACTGGGTCTGACGCATGACGATCTATCGATGACATATGTTTATATTGGCATACTTTGCAATCAAATATTTTGGATGGATCTTTGATTTATGTATTCAGAAGAATGAGGGCTATGAAGGACAAAGAGTATTTACGACGTTGTAGCCAAGCACTAAAGTATTTTGATGGATCACTAGAGGTAAGTAAAGTGTGAATTGGTCAAGCTCTAGCCTGAGATGGAAGATTTCAAATACCTACTTTAGTTCATTCTTAGGCAAGCTTGTGTTATTTTATAAGACTCCATGGTTCAATTCTCAGTAAACCAAATATGTCACTTTGGAGACATTGGACTTTAGCCATTCAAAGTGAAGAACTTATGGCTAAGGGATTAGTTGATGTGTCTATTTTAAATTAAGTTAGTTTGTAGGTCTTGTGTTGTTAAAATGTTGATTTGTAAGAGAATGTTAGATAACTATAATAGTAATAATATAAAATTTTATGTATGCTTGACAGGGAGCCTATAAGATGTATATATTTCTATATTACCAATTCTCATCTTCTGTCCATGCAAATGTAGGTGCACTTGATTGAAATTAATCCTGACCATATCATTTTAAATCAGATTTTTGGCACTGATAAATATTACTAAAAGCTAAAGCGTACTAAATCAAATATAAAAATTTTTGGTAGGAAAATTCTACCATAAACTAGTCGTTTTCTTCATTCTAGATTATAATGGCATTAATAATTATTACCCGCCTCGGTGGCATAGTTGACTAACGCGCTAGTCGTGTTGAGCTCGACTGCTGAGGACGGGGAGATCGAGGTTCAAATCTCGGTCGGGTGAACTGGGGGTGG
>CABFOV010002562.1:0-37025 GCA_902141375.1 Timema poppense
TCTGAAGTTCCATAAATATTTGCACTAGAACCTAGTACCAAACTAGCAGCGTGTGAATACTCTAGTCCTGTTTCTATTATACAAGCTAGTATACAGATATCTAGTCGCTAGCTAGCACACTTGATTTCTAGTACGAGCTAGTGTCATGTGACACGGGTTTTACATGGGCGCAGAAGCTTGGTTGTCTTGCAAGTACTAATTTTGGTGTCTGCCAAGATGTGGTTTATGGTTTGGTACAAATTTCAAAAATTGTCATTTATTGTATTCACATTTAAATAATTTGTACTTACATAACTAAAACTCTACACATAGCTTGGCAGTTTTTATAAATGTTTGAATTAAATATTTTATTTTTTTATGTATAGTTAGAGCCTGGACCTTTACTTACTAATCACGTGAACCAAGATTTTAATCTAAAAACAGATTCTGATTGGTGAAACCTCATGAAAAACAACGTGTCAGTATGGCAACGCCAATTTTAATTTTCAGATAAAAGTTATGAGATACTTAAACCTCCCGATAAAAATATGATGGATAAATACAGTTTATCTGGCGGATAAATGCTATCTGGCAGTCATAAGAAGCACTTTTAACTTATCGGCCAGATTAATATTTATCCAGGAGTTATAAGACCAGCGCAAAGGCCTTAAAACTTGAGTAACTATGTAATTTTATACTTTACAATGAACATTTTGTTAGATAAATTTCAATAATGTCAGTTTTCTACTCTAAAATGTAGAGCTAAGCTAGGAGTTAAATTTTCACAATAGTTGTCCAACTTGTTTATATCTTAGTGATGAGTTGATGACATTTAAATATCTCCAAACAACATACAATTTGTGATAAAATAATACGAAACACAAAATAAAAAATGTGTCCTAACACAACACGGTCTTGAATACATAGGTACCTATTAAGTTTTTATGTTATTTTCTTCCATCAATGTCCTCCTTGGTTAGTGAGCATTGTAGTTTTATCTCATTGTGTTTATTGTTGTGATGCGCTCAAATGGTGTTGGTTGTTTGTTTCAAACGCAGGTGTTGTAAGTGTGGGTGGCCCATGTGTGGACCGGACTGCCAGGGGTTAAATACAGAGTTCGGACACAGCATGCATGAGTGCGCCATCTTGGCTTCCTGTGAAGTCGGTCGTCATCTTACGCAGGTACAGACAAATATGATATTGTTAAATAGGAATATTTTTATTATTCTAAAAGGCGGCTAACCCGTTCAATATTAAGGACTGAAAATATTCGTATACTGTAAATATTATTAAACGTGTGAGAGGTATAACAATATTACATCAGCCATCACCGAATGCACAACTATTTTAGTGGGAAAACCTTTAAAGTATTTGTTTAAATAACATAAGCCATGGCCGAAATGAAAGAATCACCAACCGAAACAACCATTAAAAAATATCGGGGCCCATTATAAAATAATGTTTGAGCTAATCATGGTCGGAAATCTCTATTTATTTCAACAGTGTTAGATGTGTGTTTCTTCAAATAATTTCAAGCCACTCTTTAACCCATCGCTTCCGGCTTCTCTTCTTGTTCAGCCCTCCAGCTAAAATAATTTCAACATATTCCTTTTCTAAGCTATCCATCACCAGTATGATGTATACTGATCAAAATACTGTTTGTTATATTGATCGTGTGAGCTCAATAATGAAGGCATGACAGTAATACTGTCAGTACATTATATCAGTAATATTAAACGTGTGAGGTGTCATGAATACCTTCAACTTAGTGATGTATAATATCAAGATGGGATGTATCAATTGGTTATGCTCTCTGTGAGCCATAATTTCGAGGGTGGTATAATGTGACTGTAACTTGAGTATTCAATAGTAGAATGGTCACAGATGCCCGTAGACGCCGCTAAATTAGGATAGCTTACAGTAGCCCCGTGGCTTCTTTGGTACCGACTTCCGACAGTCAACATTTAGGTATGTAACTAAATTTTGATTGTCAGAAGTGACAGCTGTTAAACACATGTTTTTGCAGAGCATATGGTTCGGCGTAGGGATACATAATTTGGTCTAGTAACTTTTAAGAGCTGTCAGCTGTCAGCTTTGAGCTGTCAGTCAGCACCAAATAATCTATGGGACTACTTTAGCTGTGGGAATCACTATGTTGTCCTAACCCCTCATCTATCCTACGCGAACCTTGCTGTGATTGTTCGATCTACTAGAGGGGTAAGTGCAGTTCAAATTGGTGTGGAACTGACAAACGGACAGTAGTTTCGATGGTCGTGTGTAGCTAAGGATTGATTCGTTCCGTGGACTTTGGTCAAGAAAATGTAATAGTAGCCCAGACCCCTGACACTTTTAGTCGACCACTCCTTTGTGGTCACTAAATTCCCATCACCAGAGCAATTCAATTAGTTATCTAAGCGGGCTAATATCAAAAATTAAAGTAGCGGCCCAGACATTTAATTCAGTATGGCCGTAGGTTTTAACGTTAATAGAGTAAACGTTTGCATTTAATCGTACGGTTTTCTTATTTTTGAGCTCAATAAACCTCTCCGGAACTTTACCCTTACTTAACCAACGAATATCATTATGAATCAGAAGATTTTGGTGCTCCGCAGACATGTCTGCTAATAATTTGCCGAACATCAGTGAAGGCTCGACTTTAATCTAATACGGTTAACAATTTTCAAAATAGTCTTCAATTTAAGTCACCCGAAAGTCTGGCACACAAGACACTTTGATGAATAATGCAGCGTAAGAAGGGAATTTTGGGGGATAAAGCTGTCAGTCTTGCAACTAAACCACTTTCTCTTTCAGTCGTAGAGGGAGCACCATCCGTTACAAGGAGACAAATCTTCTGCGGATATATTCTGATCTCGGCGGAAAAGTTTGTGCGGATTATATTATGTTTCTGAACCGAGAATTTCATTTCTACGAGCTGTAGTTGTTTCTGATATTGGGACTTCCTCAACGGAAGATATTACAGTCAATTTAATTTTTTCTTCAGTAATTAGTTCGCTTAGTATTACTATCACACAGTGTTTTATAATTTTGGAATTGGTAAAGGGCTTTTTCAATTTAGTTAATAGTAGGTCACTTGCAATGACGCCGCGGTAGCTTTCTCTTGTTGTGACAAGGCCCGCACGAGAATACTATCTCCTCATCGATAAGAGGTTGTCAGAGATTAAACTTATGAGATACGCAACGCCAAATTCTTTCGGGTGCGAGTTTTCAAAATATTTAGGTTTAGTTTCTTAATCCATTTTAAAGTTGTATTCCTTGATAGTCTGACACCTTACCCCTAGACCACCAGGTCACCACACTTATTAATCCACTCAGCGTTAAAATCATAGGCAGGTCTAAGAGGGAATGGGGCAGTTAGTCTATCAGCCCCTCTCCCCCCCGGATGTTGCTTCATATTGTTTTCAATGAGGCAGGCACGCACACACACGTAAGAAATAATTATTTGGTGGGAGAAAGGCGCATTGAACTATAATTACAAATAAAAAAAACTCTAAATAATTTCTAGAGGTATCTAATTTAAAAAAATAAGGATAGTTCTAAATACACTATAAAGGCATCTATTTTTTTTAAATCTGGGAGTGGACAGTTCTAAATAATTTTAGAGACATCTGATTCTGAAAAAAGTCCAGATGGTTATCACCATAAATAGTTTCAAGAGGTATGGAAATTCTAACTTTTTTTTGTTTGCAGGATCCCATTTAACAGCCTCAAGTACTTCAAATCAATCTTATCCCCCCCCCCCCATCCACTTTCCTCCTTCCCCCACCTCATTAACACTAAAAAGGTTTCGGTGTCACTGCACGTATGTCCGTCCACCCCATTGATGACATTCAAAATAAATCAACAATTTTTGGCTAATGATAAATAATTTTCAACCTCTTAAGGATGGTATTGTAAAAACTCATATTGACCTGGAAATCTGTGCTGCCGGTGCGTTTTGATAGTGCATCCACAATGGCCTATCAAATTATATTTGTATGTACGGTACATTGCTTTACATTTTCCTTAAATCTTTAGTTTTTACTATTATTGCATTTCTAGAGTTATTTGCTACTGTTCACACTGTTATGGGAAGGAATAAAACCGCCAGACTTCCATAAATGATAGATGAATAGAAAGGATTTCTTATGAAACTTCTCTGGGTTATCAAATAACTTCAAGATTCATAATTGAATCTCTTGATTGCTATGAAAATTTAGAGAACAGTGTTCTGATGATCCTTCTTTCAATGAAACTTACAGAAAAACTTTAAAGGCATGTAAAGAAAATAAATTTGAAATCCCGGCAGTTAAACAAACGCCAGCGGCTTGATTATTAGACGACAGCTAGGAAAACTCTTTGAGAAATAAAGAAAGTGAAATTCATATAAATGTGTCAATTCATTATTTCATTGGAATGAGCAATGATTTGGTTAAAAGAATGTACCTCCCTAAGATAATAATTCTAAACTTGAGATGTACATAGATGATATTCAATTTTTATTAAGCTTTTTTGGCCTTTTTTCTAAGGAATTAGAAGAAGAAATAATATTTATGGAATAAATTAACAAAGCTGTGCATTGTGGTACACTTTCTGAACTGGTTTCTGATTTAATGGTTACATAAACAAAATGCTAAGAACATAAAATAGATACAATTTTGCGGCAAACATTATTGGTTCGAAACGAATTTTTTAAACAAGGGTATTTTCCGATATAAGTGGGAAAAATGTGTTTTCGGCCAACATTTACCAAGATAACGGCTGTAGCACAACTTTTATTTTTCGGGGACTTTTAGTACGTTAGTCGCGTGACCAAACACACCAAGTTCCTTGCTTGTAAGAGTTTGTTTACCTAATTTTCATAAAATTACCAGTATTAAGGAAAAAACAAGCACAATACACAATGTTAGCTTGATTTTACTACCTACCATTTTACTATCCACATTGCTGGTTTTTTTTAGTATCGCGTATCACAACTTGTTCTTAGGGTTGTACGCATGTTATGTGGACTTACTGGTTACGCTAATGTATTTGGGATGATAAAGGTTGAATTCAGAGGAAATGTACCTGAATTTGAGCGGAGGGGGAGTGGAAAGCCACTTAGTAAAAGACACCATAAGTACACAGGACTAAGGGCCAGTTTCTTAGTCAAATTTAGTACGCCTCAAGTGCGGTGCTACACTAAGTACATGACGACACCTACCTAAACTCGAATGGAATGGGCCGTATCCATTCTGGTTTAGGTAGGTGTCGTTATGAACGTAGTGTAGTGCCGTACTTGAGGCGTACTAAATTTGACTATGAAACTGGCCCTAAGATTCGAATCTTATCTCCCCTTCATCGGCAGTCCCGTCTACTGCGAGAGTGCTGCCTTAGACCATTCGAACATTGAAACGGGTCACATGCTTTTACTCATTAGATATGTTTATAGATTCTCAATAGTGAAATGGATTATATTCAGTAGTGTAGGCATGGGAGGGGGGGTGGGGCTTGAGCCTCCATATCGTAGTTTGGGAGTGCCCCGAGATCTACGTAGATCCGAAGAGAAAATAAAATGGGGGTGAGGGGGTATGACCAGTTAAACATTGTGGGCGAAGAAAATATCAAGTGATCAGAAATAGTCTCTATATCAATCAACAAATGTATTTATTTCATAGGAGGGGACTATCTTTCATGGAATGGAAGTGGGATATCTTCCCGCTCTGAAAATATTATTCTTTGGTCAATAGGATTAACCGCTTAACTCTCTTTCATATAAATAATCATGTTAACAAATACCAATAAAAAACCTTCCAAAGTAGCTTCTACGTGTATATCATGGTAAAAAAAATATTTTGCCTCCGGTGGGTGGGGAAATCTCCCCTCAAATCCTCTTGAGCCCCACCCCCTACTTCACAATCCTGCGTACGCTACTGGTTATAGCTTCACACGATGTCAAGAGACAAAATTTCAACTGTCTTTTCCTAAGAAGTTAAACTTTTCTCCTGCAACAGCATGTTGTTTCCCCCCATACATAGTCCTTCACCTAATTTACGCTAAATGGAAGCTATTTTACAAGGGTCAATTTTCAAACCTATTCCAAGTAAGTAGGGCCGGCCACAACTTACAATTTCTAAGGTGTCTTTAAACGGGCCATATTTTACTGCAATGTTCCGCTGCAATTATGTAGCTGGCTACATTGCAGCCATATAATTTTGTATGGCCCGGCAATATAGCCGGTAGCTGTTGACTATTGCAGTAAGTTGCACGTGTGCTGTCGACCTGCTGTGGACAACTTTTCGAATGGCTCGGCCATATCTATTTGTCTCCTTCTCTGACAAGTACCTCTCTCTCACAATGCACTCTGATATAAGTACGTCAAACTATTGTAGGAATCTTCAGTTGCCAAAAAATGGAGAGTGATTGCCAATTTTGTATTATTTTGTATAGCTTTCCTCACATTTGAATCTTTTTTTATTTATTTTTTATTCTTGGGCCAATTATATTCAATAGCTCAAAATCACTTATGACATTCCTGTAAATTTCTTAAACAGATAACTTTCTAATGTTAATTATAGGGTTATTTAATTATTTTATCACGTTTGATTAAAAAAGGACGCATCCCCATTTCTAGTTTTTTTTTTTTAGTTTTTCCTAAAGCAGTATAAATGTGGCAGAAACAAGTACATTATCCATCGTGTGTTGTTTTGGCTTGGCCAGTCCGTCACATATTGCCAATAATTTGTCGCAGTGTAAACAGTCAATAATACTGCGATGTGTGGCTGCAAACGTTGCTCAGTAATCCTGGACGAAAACATTGCACAGCCACAAGCTGCATTTGTGTTGACGGTAATATTACAGAGAAATACGTTTGGGGAATATTTTCGGCGATGTGCAATTTTAATTGCCCGTTTACAAGCACCTTTTAGCAAAAAAGCAATACCATAGGAAAAAGTGAGAGAGGACAAAACAGAAATAGGCACTTTGAAACTATTATTCATGAAAAGTTAAAAACCAACATACCAGGTAGCAAGGGCCTAGAAAGGTGGGGGTCCACAAATAGATATAAAACCTAATGTTTAAGTTTTTTACTTTAACTACAGTTTTAATTGTATATGTCATCATACAACTATTAGTTAATGCATATTTTAATATTCACCTTCAAGATACACCTCGTAAAACTTCCTATTGTAAAATTAGCTCTGTCAACATTTCTTGGAATGAGCTGAGTAAGTGGGGATCCGAGCATATGAGGCAAATATTGTTGTTATCACCTGTAAGATACTACTTGAGGAATCGCCCTAAGACTAGAGAAGCTAAAATAGCTGTCAGGAGTGGAGTTTGTAGCTTATGTAGGTGGGTTTACTACCCTTACCTCACCCATCGTCTCACCATATCTACTTACTCAAAACATTATTTGATAACTATGCAAAGTTTGAAAGAAAGGGCAGGGTCGAGGGGGTCAGGACCCCCCTTGAAAAATAAGATTTCTATGCCCTAGCTTGGCGGTTATAGGGAGTGCTATAAAAATTAACTTATTGTAATCGTAATAATATGAAATGCATATTATACAGTTAACCCTAGAGTTTACGGACTTCATATTTAACGGGCAGATACTGTCATTTGTGATTTTATCGGCAGTGGTCGAAAAGTCCTTAATTCCGGGGATTTGTAGCAGGGGAAGGGCATAATTCACGTTTTAATTGTCCCCGCTTAATAATAATGCTCTTAAAACAGGTTTCATTTGGTTTGAAAAATGTGCAATTATATTTTAAAATACGCTTTTTTAACGGCGAAGAATAAATCAAATGACAAGACTGTATTATTTTAAATGTGTATAATATTACTTTACATACTTCATTGTAATAAAAATGCATTCTTAACGAAAAATAAATAAATAATTCCGTGTATTTTTCAACCCACTAACTTTTCAGCCCGATATTACTGACAGTCTTTCTCCCAATTAGTCCGTAAAATTGAGGGCTTACTGTATATCTCAACTGCCTATGTTTTACGATCAAGAAAAGAAAAGGCGAAATCTGGTCCATGGCAATCAATTTTTAATGCATCTAAAAAATGATATAACTATTTGAACATATTTTGAAAATTACATATTACTAATATTATCCATTGAAGAAACAAAAAAATAGAAAATAGTGCAATAAAAATTGTCTGTTTTTCTCTGCCTTGTTTGTTCCAGGATCTGAAAGCGCAGTACAGCGCAATTGTGCCCCTGCGGTGTCTACTTATGAAGCATCACAAACCGGACAAGTGGAAGGTACTCTGCACCATGGAGTCACACAACGAGGTTCGCAGGAAGCTGCCAAACATATGGCAGAACAATCAGAGTTCTGTGGTGGACCGCATCAGAGAGCTGTGGGGAGTCCGTCAATATTCCGAGGAGGAAATCCACACCGTGTGTGGCGTCCTCGAGGTGAGAAAACACACACACACTCTGTATTGTTGGTGTTTGTACATTTAACAGCAAGTTGAAATTATTATATTGAATAAATGCATACTGTATAATATATATATAATTTAATCGGATATTTAAATATAGTTTATTTATATAATGTACATTTATTATTTAAATACTATACAAGTTATTACAGTATTTGAGTATAATATAATAAACGCATTTTGTTCCATAAATTTAGTGCATCCCATATTGTAGCATATTAATCTAACAATCATTATACAAAAATGTATACAAACAAAATATTGAATGATGATTCCAAAGGAATATTTTATCGGCAAATATTTCAATACTGATTTCTTTAAGTAAAATGTTTTAAATAAACTAAACCTCATTCATTATTGCTAAGGTGCCAGTGTGGACATGCTCATTCTTAAACTATGCTGGTACTATTTATGAATCTGAAACGAGGAACATGACCAGAAATGTTTAATATATACAGCTTAAGTGATGCGAAATATATCTCTAGAGCGGTTAAAATAAACCAGCAGTTTGAAGAAACCAAAACCAACTGGGAAGAAGTTATTTAAAAATATTAGCAAAAGCTGCAAACAATGGGCCAGGAAAACATACTGCATTAAGAGCCATTGTGACACTAACTAGCTGGTGAACTTAGAGGCTGTTTTATTTATCATAAGATGAATAGTAGATGCAATTGTTTTGAGTTTTTTTAATGTTATATATTATAAATATATTGTATTTGTTCAAAACTATTTAAATTTTTTAAGACAATAGCAATAAAAAAATCCAAAAGATCCTAAAAGAAGGAATAAATGGCTTAAAAAATAGTCTTTAAGAATTTATACCAGGTTGGGTAACCTCTTGACACTTCATGGATTCCTCTTAAAGCCGCACACTTCACGTAGAGTTAATCTTGCCAAAATTATGAAGACATATTTTGCCTGAATATATGTTTAATGTATTTTTAGCAACCCATAAAGTATCTAATAAACTTTTTTTACTTGACTCTTTTCCCCTTTTAATTCAACGAGGATAAATTTCAATTTTTTATAACAACGTATTAATGGCTCTGACAAAACTTAAAAATACGATCTACAAAACAGTAGAGTGGTGGCTGTAAAGAAGAAGTGAGAGGCTAAGAAATACAGTGACCACAGGACCATCAGATATAATGTGGGGAAGATTGTGACAAAAATTTTCGACAGGCGACTATAACAGAAAATAGAAAGTGTGATGAAAGAAGAGCAATTTAGATTCAGAAAAGGTAAAGGAAGAGGTCTACATTGGTTTCATCAACTGGCAAAAGGCGTTTGAGAGAGTGAAGTGGAAGAAACTGATAGAAATACGCAAGAAGATGGGCATCAACTGGAGAGATAGAACGCTGATTGCAAACCTGTACCTAGGATAGTGAGTGAAGGTGAGAGTGAATGATGAAGAGACCAAAAGCGTAGAGATAGGAAGAAGAGTGAGGCAGGGATGATGTTTGTAGCTCAGTCTTTTCATCTTGTATGGAGAGTGGGTGGTCAGAGAATCCTTGGAAGCATATGGCCATTTCAGGATAGGACTTAGGACGTGTCATCAATGTAATAAAATGAGCAGATGCTCTAGCAGTTTTGGTCAAAAATAAAGAAGAGTTGCAGGAAATGATCGATTGACTAGTGGAGATAGGTAGAAGATATGGCATGGATATCAACATTAAGAAGTCAAAAGTGATGGTGATTTAAAAAAAAATGAAGAGCCACTGGAAATCAAAATTGGAAACCTGGAGTTGGAAAACATAGAGCATTTTAAGTACGTAGAAGGTCTGCTGAAAAAGGCTGTCTACCGCACCAAGGAAATTAAGTGGAGGATCTCTTTACAACAGAAGAGCTTACTGCTGACCAGCAAGTTGAGTTTGGAACCTAGGAAGAAATTGATAAAATGCTGCATTTTGAGCACTGCACTGTATGGAACAGAAACTTGGACTCTTAGGAAGATGGAAAAGAAATACTTGGAAAGATTTGAAATGTGGTGCTGGAAAATACTTGAGAATATCAGGTGGACAGACAGGGTGACAAATGAAGTCCTAAGAAGAATGGATGGGAAGAGAACCATTTTGGATGTGATTCTTTGGTATAAAGTAAAATCAGATACATCCTAGGGAGAACTGTCTTCTGCACGATGTCAAAGAAGGAAAGGTTGAGGAAAAGAGGAGCTTAAGAAGAAAGAGGAATCACATTTTAGATGATTGGAAGGAAATATTAAAAAATTTTTGGAGCTCAAGGAGGAGGCAGAGAACAGGGTACATTGTAGATCAAATTTCACTGACAAAAGGAATGGACTTATTGTAAGACAGAACACCTAGTTATAATGATTATATATTCATAGAGGAAAACTTTTTTTAAGAATACATAACTTATAAAATATTTGACAGAAACTGTTTTTTTCGCTTTTTCTCACGTTTGATCTCCATGGATCATTTTGTAAATTCAACTGTAAATATGTATTATATAATCATGTTTCAAAATAGATATCAGCCTGTAATAGGTATTATAGAATAAAATGAAAAATCATCACTCAATAATAGATTTCTACAAACTAAACATCTCAACAGTTAACAAAATATGTTATTTTATTGTAAGAATACAATATGAGTTTGAGAATGTATAGTTTATAAACAATGAAGAGACATAGTTGACAGAATCTGTGAAAAGGCTATACTGAACATCTCAAAAACCCACAAGTTTCCCATCCCTGGTTTAGATCATTAATTTCTTCATTAAGTAGGATTGTAGTTGTTTATTTTTAAGTCATTCTCATAATATTATGATATTTAATTATAATATTTATTTTTTATTGAATTCTAGTCTTTATTAATATTATTTAATAATATTGACATGTAATTCTAGTCAAAATACTTTGTTACAGCCCGAAGTGATTAAGGTTGTCTTATTTTCTGTCACATTATAATTGCCAGAAGTCAAGACTTAATTGAAAACCTTGCAACGAAAAATGTTCAGCTCCACTTCTACCAATTTTACAGGCGAGCCAAAAAACTGTTTTTAAATTTATATTAAACATTTATTTCATATTAAATTGTTTTATTGTGTTATTAAAATATTACTTTTATCTTAAACAGGATTAAACAGGATTAAACAGGTAGTAGTAAACAGGTTTACTACTACCTTCTTAAAATGTCTTTTAAAGTGCTCCACAGAATAATATATCATATCCTGATGAACAGTCACTGATTGGAACTTTTTAGATGATCTTTAAATATGGTTTACATGCTCCAACTTTTCTCAACATTATTTCTATTATGCCAAAACACCTGTCGCATGGTAGAAAACTATGTCCAGGTTCAGGAAAACGTTGAATGATAGTTTTGATACATCCAGATTTTGGAAGTGTGAAACGGTATTGCATGAGCGTATGGTTCTTATTTTGAAAGGCACAGTTGTCAGAAAACTGATACAATTCTGTGACACTTTCATTTAGAATATTGTTTTCATAGTGGTTCAAGATACTGATTGTTTTATTAAGCGTTTTTTCCCCTGTTGCCTCATCATAATATACATAAAAATGAGCTTGTTCATTCTTTGCTGAATGGATACAAAAGTTGTACACCCACAACTGTAACCTTGGGTAATCGCAAATTTTGTTGGAAATCAAATGCGAGCACTTCAAAATGAGTATTTTCATTAACTAATTGTGATTTATTTTTTAAATCGTCATCAAATCCTTAAGATTTCTTCAAATGCAGGCCTTTCTCCCTATTTAAAAGTGAAAGTTTTTCTTCATTCAAGTCAGATGCTTTCAGTTCATTTTCAAGCCCATCACATTTTTTACACGTATCTGACCCAGGGGATCTAAAAGAGTAGTTAGAATTTGCTCCAAGATATCGAAAGTAAAAATCATATGTCACTTTTGATTTAAACGGACTATCTTTATTATGCTCATCACTCACGTAAATCATACATCCTTGTAATATTCAGATGAGGTGACAGGTAATACTTATACCTTTTCTACTGTAGTGGGAAACACAACATGGGAAACTTCTAATGCATTCATCAACTTGAGTAATAATCTCCTCTGGTATTCATTTAGGTCTATTAAAGTGCTTACCTTGTTTTTTTAGGGGGGATATGAGGGGGGGTGATATTTCCGTCTTTACCCACATGCTTTGCAATATTTTGAATGCGCTTAAGAGAAATGCCATGAATAGAGGCAAAAGCTTTTTTACAGACTTTCACTGTGTCACATCCCATATGCAACTGGAACAGAACCAAAGTTATCAAAATTAAGATTAAATTTATTTTCTATTGTGGTGAACCAAGTTTTCAATCAGTCAACTCGCCAACTACAAGAAACAAGTAGACTGGAAAAGTATTTAGAGAATTTGAATTATTTGAACCAAAAGTATGGAGCCAGCAAAGCTTTCATTAAAGGGCGTTAAAGATTAATGTACATTCTTATTTTCTTAAGTTAAAAAAATATGTTTGATAAAGCTTTATAGTTGCTGTATCTTACCTTATATCTGTTGAGAACATTTCGGACCAGTCCTACTCCTGTCTTAGGACGTTGTCTTTGCACATTTTGAGATGTGATTAGGCCCGCTGAATATTTGTCTTGTTGTTCCTTATCACCAATAGTATTGAACTCTTTTAATATATTCAGTCTAGTTTGTGTTGACATTTTCTAAACATTTAAACTAGCACTTACAGTCTGGTCCAACCTTTCTAGGGTCTACTTATTTATTAGCTCAGTTAATATGTTATTTTCCCTGTGCCAAAGCTCTCTTCAGTTCATTCCTTTTGCATAAATGATGTTTGGATAATCTTCTGGCTTTATTTCGAAATGGACATTCTCAACAATGTAATCACTATCCGTCTCACTGTCAAAAGAATAATTTAATAAAGTTTAATTACTCAACTCTAGTGACTAACAACACTCTGATTAACATCACCCATTTCATAAAACAAATAATGAAAACTAATAACTGTCAAATATATGCAGTAGATAACTAGAAACATAAAATTAAACTATGAAGACAGAATACAAATAAGAAACAATATACCAACAGTGCTGACTGTCTCAGCATGATACCACCACCACTAGCACCTTGACTAAGAAAATATCCCTTTATGTTTGGGACAAAATAGATTCAATTCCAGGAGTTGTGCCCTTCTTGTGCCAAACAATGAGATGTCTCAGATCCTTTTATTGCAATAAGTTTCCATAGATTTCTTGGAGCTAAGTTCTATTTGCACCAGTCAATTCATTTTTTTTTCATAATTATCATAAAAAAAACCTTAAGATGTCAAAAAATGCAGCTAAACCCTTTTTGTTGCAAGATCTTCAATTAAGGATGATAAAAGTAAAGTCGAACTTGGGAACTTGGTTATATAACAAGCAAAAACTAAATAAATATTAGAAAAAAATATTAGCAACTACATACGTTACCTTAATATTACTTGTACTAATATGGTTTCATGAACTACAATACACTTAATACTAAACACAGTAATATATATACTTTTTTTTAATCATGAAACGGACAACAAAATCTAAGTGACCATTATCAACCTCTAACCATTCTGCCTTAGTCCAGTCTGTGTTTTAGTCTCTTCTGCTGAAGAAGGGTTCCAATCTACCCTGACCATTTCATAATTATGTTTTGTTGTGCTTTAATTGTGAACTTTAAGGCCTACAGTTTTCTGGTAAGTGTGTAGGCCTTGCCTTTCTATCATCCTTTCAATGTGTAATAATATTTGTTAGTAATTTTAAAACCAATCACTTAATACTAAATACAATTTATTTCTCTAGAGCTAAAAACAATACTGATTGTTTATAAACACGATTCCAATTAATCTTTTTATTTATGACTCTTAAATACATGTTCGTTTAAAAGGTTATACTTATATGTTTCTGAAATTTTGCTTAAAACACTCAACGTGTTATAAGTATTGTTATTTTCCCCAGTTCCTTCAGTGAAATTGACTAATGTGTCCATTACAGCTTAAGCTTGGGAGATTTTCAGCACTGATTTTTTTTTTTCACTTTCACTTGTCATGATATCTTCATCATCTTTTTTGAGCAAAGCATCTACAATGTCACTCTAAAGGAATGTCAATAGTTAACAAATTGTCATTGACTTATAAAATTCATTGAAGTTATTATTAAAACTTAAATCATTGTTAGGTAGCAACTATTCAGATAATGGTTATTTTCCTTCATTTCCATAATCTTTGTCTACAATTGAAATTTCTATTGAATTAATTTCTGATTTATTTATTTAACTAATTCAATATGGTTGTCGAAGTAACATTGTTCCACTCATTATTGGATAGACTTATAGCAAATAATAGTGATGTGACCTTGCCAAGTTCCCTAAAGCGACCACCCCACATTTTTTATACGAGAGGACCTTTAATGAGCTCCTCGCAACCCGCTTTCTTGGTTTTAAACGCATTTACACGGATGTTTCAAAATGCGGGGCCTCCGTGGGATGCGCTTTTATTGTGGAAGGATCCAATTTTAAATTTGGTTTACCCCAAGAAACCAGTGTTTTTACGGCTGAACTCTATGCCATTTTTAAATCCTTATGTTTTGTTTATCGTAAGTGTCACCGTTCTGTTCTTATCTGCGCGGATTCCATGAGTGCTCTGTTGGCATTGTCCACTCTCCACTCGTGGAATCCCCTCGTGCAGATGATTCACGAACAAATTTTAAAAATTGATTCATTAAGCACCCGACTCGCCTTTTGCTGGATTCCTGGTCACGCCGGTCTTTCAGGAAATGAACTGGCGGACCAGGCGGCCAAGGAGGCAGCACGCCTGCCTCCTGAGGCGAGTCTGGGTGTCATGTTTTTAGATCTAAAGGGTTATGTTCGGCGTGGGGTCTTACGCACCTGGCACGAGCAGTGGGTCTCGACCCCTGCTCAGAACAAGCTGCGGTCCATCAGGGACGGTGTGTCGCGGTGGCCCTCTTCTATACGAAAGTCTAGAAGAGAGGAGGTCATCGTGACGAGGCTCCGCGTCGTACATACATCATTGACCCATGGATTTTTATTGAGAGGGGACCCACCCCCAGTGTGTGGGTTTTGCGATGCTCCTCTAAGTGTGTATCACATTTTGGTGGAGTGTCGCAAACTAGCCCCTATCCGCCTGGCTCTTGATTTTAATGGTGACTTACGCTTTTTACTACGCGATAGTGCGGATGGAGTTATTTGTTTGCTCCGTTTTATACGCCAGGCGGATCTTTTTAATGCCATTTGAGTCACTTTCATAAAGTGACTCATCTGGATTTTATCTCATATTGAGACCTTTTTAACATTTTAGTATATTTTAAAATGTTTGTTTTGTCTCTTTAACTCGCATATTGTTTTAATATGTGTGTTTTGTCTTTTTAACTCACATATAGTTTTAATATGTTAGTTTTGTCTTTTTAGCGGAGTGATACAACCGTGGTTTTTTTTTAGCGAGTGTATCACTCGTTTGTACCAAGAGCCCATTTGAACACTCCTATGGAGTGTCTCAGATGGGTAATTTATAGCTTTTAAATTTTATCACCTATCAGTTTTACCTGCACATTCTGCAGGTGAATGATTGTCTCTCCCCTATGGGGATTTTATTATGTTTCCAATACATTTCAAGGCCCTAATGACCTCGATGTGTCGATGGGCCTCTAAACCATAATAATAATAATAATAATAATAGTGATGTGGACTCGTTACATATTTTGGTTTCTCTTTAGCAGATTAGATGTAGAAATATACATATTTTATAAAATTCTTTCAAACTCTTGATTATACCCTTGTATATTAGTTGTAAAATGGATGTTACATTGTGAGGTAGAAACACAACCTTAATATTGGGATAAATTTGAATCTTGTAATGAGCAGGAAAATTATCAACTAACAAAAAAATATTGTTCTTCTTTTTGAATAGCTCCTTACTCCAATCATTTACCTACATACTGTAAAAAATCTCTCAAGTCATCTAAGCTGTTATCCATAGAAAGTTTTCTTGTTTTTAAACACTGAGGTTTTAAATATTTTTTAATATATCCAAGTATTTTTAATTGCTTCCTGTCATATTTGCACATTTGAGCGCCCTCGAGTCTCTATTTGATTTTTTTTTCCACCAATACATTTTATCCCTTGTAATTTAAATGTATTGCCAGGTGTTAGATTATAGAAAAAGTCTTGTTTAGTTGTCATTGTAAATGTCTTAATCATTGAAGTACTACCCAATTTCTATACAAACTTAGTAAATCCAATCATTTGTCATCTGCAACTCGAGATTCTAAGCCTTTATATGCATTAACAATATTTTATCGGTTTTAAAATCAACCCAGCCAACAGTTGTTACATGCAAAATCGTCATGTCCAAATTGTTTAGCAAATGTTTACGTTTGAACCTTCATGACTGGACCGTCTATTGAAAGTTCAGCAATTCTTTGTGTAGTGAACCATTGTAGCAATACTTCATTGATGTTTGTAAGCTCAATTTTTTTATGTTGTTATCCAGTACCTATTTGTAAGCATCTTTATTCTTCCGCTTGTTGATACTGCTGAAGAGGACAAATAAAGCTTTTGACACCCTTCAACATTTTTCGCACCACAGTCTAACTTGTATATAATTTTGACTTATTAATGAATTGAGACACTTTCTTTTGTTAGTAAATGGGTTTCCAATGGAAGGGTTTGTTTCTAACTGACATTACAAATATTGTAGCTGTGTTTGGGTTAATTGGGAGAACAAAGCTGGAGGATAGACACTGAAGAGGTAGGTGAGGAAAGACGGCCCTCAAAAAATTCTTGGAATATACAAAAATGAAAGAGGTAGCTTATTTTTTATGAACACCTGCCTCAGATTACGGGCATGTCAATATATCCATGTAGTATGCTTGATATATAAAAGTGAGCAATTGTATAGGAATACATGTAAATTAAAATCAATATGGCTCTTTGCTCATTACATCTGTGATCTCGTAATATCCGTTCTTGTTATAAACAAATTCGACTATATATCTAAATATTGGGCGTGGAATATTGATATAATAATTAATTAATTATTTGTTCTGAAAGCTTAATATTTTAACTTATTTTATTTTCAACACAGTTAACTTGATGATTTAAATGTTTAATCTCAATGCATTTAACTTGATGATTCAAATAATATTGTGTATACATTGGAAATATCAAATTTTTATAAACCTTAGAGTCAAATATTTTAGTCGAAGGGAGAGTAGATTTAAGTAAAACTAGTAATTACTAAAGGTTTTGCTTGCTAGTTTTCCAGAAATTTAAATTCTAAATGATATGGCTAAAAATAATGATACAAGTTTACTTGATTTTTCTAAATAGTTTCCAAGGCTTGTATTAATTAAATAGATTATTAATTTTCTTTATTTTTAATTTATTAACAATTTAGTCCCTCCCCACTTCACATTAAAAAAATTATCAATCAAAATAAAACTACTTGTGTAAATCATCAATAAGAGGGATTTTTACTTCTGATGTGGATGAATCCATCAATACTTGTATTGTCGATGTATTTTATTCAACATAACAACAAATACAATTTTAAGGAACTCGTGTTTACTTGTAGGTGAATGCATTCGAGGTCGGTCAACATGGTGTGAGTGTACGAGCACTCTACCCTACCGCCTTCTATTTGGCCCACAGTTGTGTTCCTAACACCAGCCACACAGATGATGACAACTACAAGCTGACAGTCCGTTGCTCCTCCCAAATCAAGAAAGGAGAAACTATCACGCTCAGCTACGCTTACACGTTGCAGGTAGACCTGCCTACTGTACAATTACCAAGGTTTATTCAAGTTTGTTTCTCTTATCTTTCTCTAAGCTGTGGAAATATAGTTTTGAAACAAAATGGCTTAACTCTTCACTATTGGTATTCAAACAAGTATTATTTGCATCGATGGACATCTGGTCTAAGTATAAGCTCATTTAGTATGGTTTGCCGGTGATGGGGAGGTAAGGGTTTGAATCCCAGCCAGGAACACTGAGGGTGGATTTCCTAAATGGTTTACCATTCTCTTTATTCAATTCCGGGTATATTTCTTATTTCTCCCCATCTCATCTAGCCCATTAACATGATTAATATAGTGATGAAATAGAACCATGTATTATTAGTTACCTACAAACCAAAATGGCAGGAGATAGATGATTCTAGCGAGTAGAATAATCTGAATACTATGAGACTATACACTATTATATTTTGCAACTCTTGAAAAAGTATTTCTTATTTAGTTAGAACCTTTACTTCATAATAATAAAATTACTCTACACTTATGGGAAAAGTCTTGAACAATCATGTAGAGAAGAAATTATCAAACCTTTTGGGTATGCCACTCCCTTGACCTCTTGCTTCACCTGAGCCAAATAATATTACATGTGTGGCATAAGTAATGCATATGAAAAGCTTTATGCATGTCAGTAATTTTTTTTATATAAGACTTAAAAATTACTAAAATAGTAACAGACACTTTTATGAAATCATTTTAAAATTAAATTTAAAGAATTAAAAAACAACTTTATACAAATTAAGTAAAAAAGTAATGCATATGACAAGTTTTTTTTTACTTGAAACTTGAAAATTAGTAAAACAGTAACATAAACTTTTATGAAATCATTTTAAAATTTGATTTTATATTTAAATTTAAAGAATTTAAAAAAACTAAATTAAGTAAAAAAGTTATGCATATGAAATTACTTTTATAAAACAGTCAGTCAGTTTAACCTGATCCTTCTTAATAGGATGGGTGGGCTTGTTTCTTCTTGCAAATATCATTAAACTTGGCCAATATATTGGAAATGGAAATACCCATCGCTTTCTTTACATTAACTCTTGATCTGTACTTGGATTTAATAACTGCCACTTCTGAAAATCCAGCCTCACACAGATAGGAAGTTGCAAACAGGGTTAGTATTTGTAGAGCTCAATTGCTTATTGCAGGATATTCCTGCTTCGCCATGCTCCAAAATTCAGGCAGTGACACAGAAATAAACTTTGCTTTCAATGTGGAATCTGATGAAAGATCAATAAGTTGCTACTCTTATACAGTAGTAAAATTTGATAGGGACTCGGTGTTGACCCATTGTTACTGTTCGACCACATCTTCTGGAAAATACTTTCCGAATTGAACCTGGAGTTGTGACAAATGCTCAAGAAACACATGTTTCACTTCCTCATTCAACTGAACTTAATTCTCTTCCAAAAAGTTCTACAGCAGAGGAAAGCAGTCAGTTTTACCTTAATTTATTTTACTCTTCCACAGTAGTAATTTTTTTTTAAGTCCAACACTTTGTCTGAAAGTTGTGGGACGTGGGTTTCATAACCTTGCATGGACATATTTAACGAGTTCAGTGTTTCAAAAATTTCAGAAAGATATGCCAACTTCAAAAGAAAGTCATTTCCATCAACGAAATTTGCAGCACTTGCATGATTTTCTTCAAGCAGGTATGAATACATTTCCCTCCTCAGTTCATATACCTGTGCCAGAACATTCCCATGGGATAGCCAGCGAGAGTTGTAATAGTAGAACAGAGAAGTGTGCTGAGCCCCCATATCAATAAATACACATATTTGAAAAAAGCTGGCCTCTACTGGTCGTGATTTGATGAAGTTCACCATTGTGATCTGTTTCTAAAATCTCATTTAGAACAGCATTTACATGCTTGGATGCGAGTGTTTCTCTAAGAATAATGCAGTGCATCCACACAGCATCAGGCGCTTTGTTCCTTATGAAAGCTTGTCGTCCACCATAATGACCTAACATTGATCGACCACCATTGGTACACACACCAGCTTTCATACCTAATGTAATAGATTGGCAGAATAATAGATCCTCGGCAAATTTATTGTCTGCACCTATGAGCCGCACATAACAAATCGAATGGGCATCATTGTTGATGTAAGTTGCTTAATCCAGTTGAATAGTGAGATGCTTGTTTTTAATTTTCCTATCAACTGCTCGTTTATATCATCAACCATGTCATGCATTCTAGGACTGATCATATTATCTGACAAAGCTATGATTAAGAGTTGCTTAGCAGCAGACTCCCCAATCATAGCCGATACCATATCCACAGCATCTGTAAAATCAGTTCTTCTGCAATAGTATGGTTGTTGTTTTTTTGCACTGCACAATGTGGTATGCAACTTTGTACAGTGGAAGAAGAGCTTTGGTGGAGATCAGAGCTTGTTTAGAAAGAGTAACTTTCTGTTCATTTTTTTTTTAACTTATGGGGAAAATAATTAAGGGGTTTACTTAGCAAGCCGCTGTGAAATGAACCGTTTCCAAATGACATTTCAATTTGGTAGGCAGCATACTGTCAGCAGCCAACACTTTCAGGCAAACGACACATTGAGGATGCTCTTGATTATCCACAGCCGTGTTTGTGAAACTGTAATCCAGGTAACTCTCATAATATTTCCTACATTTCCTTTTCAGTTCATTTGTAGAGGCAGGCACCATTTATCCATTATGATGGATACACACACAATAACAAACCATTGGCTATTATACCACCACTATAAAAATGTCAAATGCTAACATTACTACGCAAGTTGATAGTTAACCTATCATCCTAAGGACATGCACTCCTACTACCACCACTCATACCCAGCCTAGAGCCAGGTGATTGATTGACTTAAGCACTACCTAATGGAAATTTACAATACCATGACTGCTGTAGTAATTTCATACTCTGCTAGAGGTAGTGCATGATTTATAAACGCTGCACGTTTAGTTAAGTGTCTCGGTAAGATCCCCTATGTGAATAGTGGGTTTAATTTGTAATTAAAAAACCAAAAACATCCTTCATTCTCAGCGAGGTATGCAGCTCCCCTAGCCGATACTGGCACCCCCCAGTTTGGGAACCTCTGATGTAGAATCTGTTCACCATTGCTGTTTACCTGAATGACAGTTGAAAAATCATGTTTAGGTTTTGGGTTGCCAAAACTTGTAAAATATTACTCTTTTTTGTTATTAATGAAGTTTTTTTATATTATGTGTTATATTTTATATTAAAAATAACATAAACTAAAGTTTTCTCACATTATTCCATTACTTTTAATAATTTCTTTTTATTCTATCCGAAACAATATTTTAAACACTATTAAAAGTACTTATTATTTTTTGGAATGTTATATATGATGTGTTAAATAGTGCATATATTAATACTTGTTAATAAAAGAATCATATTTACTTGGAAAAGAAAAAATATGTATCCTTTTTTATATATAATAAATTATTTTATTTTTTAATCTTATTTCGAAATATTTAACCGAATAAAATATTTTTATTAACTATGTGGGTGAACCGTTGTAAATAACTTGTTTGCGTCATGATCAACCACATGGTTTAAGTTTGTTGGTCACCATTTTGAAGCTATATTTGTTAGAGCTTTTGTGAAAGTGTTGTGAAATTTTTTTGAAGTGGAATAAAATGATAAATAAGCTGTGTGCCCGACCTCAAATAAAAATAAATAATATTGGCCTAGATCACTGTGGTTAACTATCACATTCAAACATTCCCATCCATTTTCATTACAGTTATCCAAAGTGACATATCAGCTGTTGGCGTAGGGCTACATTAGGGACTATTTCTAGTAATTTTTTGAGCTGTCATCCAAGTAAACTCGGGTGGTGAATGTACTTTAAGCTTGATTAAGTGAAATAGACTTTTGATAGATTAATCTTGTTTACATATTATATTTCAACTTAATTAGTTTCTTAAAACTTTTATGCACATGACATTTTATGCTTTACCACTTGATATATATATTTTTTAAGGGGACTTTGAAGCGACGAGAACACTTAAAAGAGAGTAAATTTTTTGACTGCTGCTGTCCCCGGTGCAAGGATCCCACAGAATTGAACACTTATGCTGGCGCGCTAAAATGCCCTAAGTGTGATGCGGGCTACGTAATTTCATCAGAACCACTTGAACGAGCTGCCTCATGGCGGTGCAGTCAGTGCTCGAACTACACAGTCACTGCACATTCTGTCCTGTTGCTACTAGAAAGGTGAAATACTGTTTACATTCTACATATAGAGATGGTAAAAAATACAAATGATTTATTAGTAATTTAATCATGGGATAGGAGTGGTGAAAAATTAATGTTGAAATAATAATTTTATTACTCACAAGCTGCATACAATGCCATTGCCTCTACCTGAAACAACCAGCATTTGTTTGCAATTTTTTGTTATTTGAACCACTTTGTTTCATACACAATAAGACAGGATGGGCATGCACCATATGGAACCTATATTGTTCTGTGACCATTAAATAATGTAATTACAGTGTGAAAGTTAGCTTACCCTGAAAGGAAGAATTCTTACCATGAATTATTACATTATGGTAATTTCTTATAAACTACATAATAGAAGCAAGAAAGTTAAGTTTGTTACCTTTTATGGTAAACAGAAAGTCCATGTTGGTCCTATTGGCATTATATTTAATGCTTGGTCTAGTAGTGATGAGGATATTGTTGAAATAATAGATTCAAACGCCTTTTTACCCACACGTGTTTTTCAAAAGCAATTAACACTGGCTTGCAAATTTTTTTTAGATGGTAAACAGAAAGACCATGTTGGTCCTATTGGCATTATATTTAATGCTTGGTCTAGTAGTGATGAGGATATTGTTGAAATAATAAATTCAAACGCCTTTTTACCCACACGTGTTTTTCAAAAGCAATTAACACTGGCTTGCAAATTTTTTTTAGTGTTAGATTTCCATTTTGCTTCATTTTTGAAAATTATCATATCTACAAATCCTCAAAATATATTAAGTGAAATGAACAGATCTTATTCACCACTGTTCATGAATTGATACTGGTGTAGACATATCATGACATGGTTGCCAATGTTCCACATAAGATAGCAGTCAGTTGACAGTTTCAACACTACCATTATAAATATAACAATTTAATATATTTTTAGAACATATTTTAAAGTTTAGTAAGGAGATAATATATTATTTCTGAATCAATCAATATGTTATGAAAATATTTAAAAATGATTAAAGTTGTCAAAGAGAGATGTATTAAATACTAAAAGAGCTTAGAAAATATACATAAACATTATTAAATTTTATATCATAGAGAATAATGATCAAAAACCTTTATCATGAGGCGAGCCTTTGTAAAAATACAACAAAACAGATTAAAACTAAGACATGTTATGTACATTTAGAATTAATCAGGATCATAAACACCAGTAAAGTATATTGTTGTTATTATTATTAAATATTAATCTTTTAATTTCTTACTAATTCAATTTTTATCAATTTAAAAAACTTTTATAACACACAAGTTTCCCTTATTCTTTCTGCTTCAGTTAAGTACCGTTAGGCTATAATATAATAATTAATATACATCATCCACAGCTTTTAGAATTATTACAATATTAAGTGAATAATGAACTGAATTGTGGCTGATATATATTTATATTATATTATAAGTACTTAATTGAAGCAGAAAGAATAAGTTGTGTTATATTAGTTTTTGTAAATTGGTAAAAAGGGAATCAATTAGAGATTGAAAAGATTAATAAAGGTAAAAAAGATGGAGTTTACAGATTGACAATAATTCTTTAGTAGTTCACCTTGTGTTGAGAAGCTTTGTGAGCAGCCAACATTTGACAACATAATTCTAAATCATCCGCAGGTCTTCAATAAAGGAACACAAACAAAACATGATCAAACCACAATTCAAATGATAAGAGTGTACCAATGGAGTGATGCATTATAAAAGGAGATTAATAAAAATAAGGTTGAAAATTAAGAAGAACTGCTAACAAAGAGGCATATTTACCAGAGATATGAGTGGAAGGTGTTGTTCATTATTATGTGGTGTTGAATGAATGGTTTCAAGAAATAAATTACATGGTGTGAAAAGGTGTGGCAGAACAGCTGCTAGAATATGCTATCCATATATAATGTAGACAAGGAGGGTGTGGGAGTGTAATCATATGATGTGTAAAACTATGTAAGTCCCTAACAAACCTAACAAATACAAAAACCTTAAAACCAAACGCACATAATTGTAAAACAATATAATACATGCCAAATTGGATAAAAACATCATCATAGTCCTTATTAATCGTGATGACTACATCTCTAAAACAATGGATTTTCTCAATAACAATAATTACAGAATTTAAAAATGACCCCACCAACAAGTATTGAAAAACAATAATAAAAAAAGCACTTAAATATGCTCAACCTTATTTTTCCTCTGAAAGAATATTTCAAATTACTTAACATAAATCTAAAAGCTACTAATTTCACTCCTTTACAAAAAATTCATGAACTAAAAATTCCCATCAGACCAATGGTAACTATCAAAACACTTCTGTTTACAAAACTGCCAAAAATGTTATTAAAACTTTACAAAATGATTTCAAGCTTCCTTAAACACATAAAGTAAAAAATTTATACGAGTTTACTAACAAACTAAATGCCACCTTTAGTTTTCAGTCCAAATTTATGTCACTTAATTTTTCTAATATATATACCAACGTTCCAATAATGTAAAGCATTTTACATGCATGCTCCCGATTACAACAACCAAATTTCCTTTGTACTTCAAAGAGTTTCCAACCAGAACTACTTTCAATTCAGCTAATAAAGTGTATTCCCAAAATGATGACCTTGCCATGGGCTCTCTTATCTCATGACTTATTTATGAGGTTTTCATGCAAAACAATGATATCAAAATCATCAACCAATTCAAAGATCACATCAATATAAAATTTTACTGTCTTTATGTAGATGATATTTTCATAATATTCAAACAAATCCATTCTTCTTTGCAATTGGACCTTAATCCAATACTAAACAATACTCACCCTCAAGTGAAATTCACCATAGAACATGAAATCAACAACAGTATCAACTACCTTGACCTCTCCATCATCAGGAAACACAATAACAAGTTTGAATACAAAATCTATATAGACCCTACAATTCACTCCCAATGATACATACCTTAAAAGCCAACACAAATGGCTTTAATACAACTATATCAAAACTGAAACTAATAGCATCACCAACATCTTCAAAAACTATAACAAACATAGCTTTCTGTACTAATAACAATATCAAAAAACACATCAGTAATGTCGATCCAAACAATATCAATTGATACAAAAAAGTGGTATCTATGAATTATCTAACTTGTGAATGAATGTAAGTCCACACAGGTAGGCAAAATGGGGATACAGCTTTAAGTTTGATACCACAAGCACTTGAATGATTTTCAAAATAAAAGAAACAAATAAACCTCTGCCAACCATAAAAAAAACCACTGGTCATCAACCTACTCCTATTGAAACATGTATGAAGCTTTTACACAATTCACAAAAAGGCACTAGAATGAATACCTCCGAAAAAACCTTCATTCAGACTGCACTCTTAAATAGTAAACACATTCTTAATGAACACACCACTTTTGAAAATTAAAGTCTTACTAAAATCTTCACCATACTGCACCAAAATGATTTAAAAAAAAATTCAACCAGGTAATCGAGACCTGCTCGGGCTGGCCAGTGTTGTGAAGAGTAGACCCTCAACACCCCTACTTCTTTAACTTTAACTTAATTTATTTACTAAATTTATATTTATCTATGAAAACAAACATACAAAATGTTTTACACATCATATGATTACACATCATATGATTACACTCACACACCCTCCTTGTCTACATTATATATGGATAGCATATTCTAGCAGCTGTTCTGCCACACCTTTTCACACCATGTAATTTATTTCTTGAAACCATTCATTCAACACCACATAATAATGAACAACACCTTCCACTCATATCTCTGGTAAATATGCCTCTTTGTTAGCAGTTCTTCTTAATTTTCAACCTTATTTTTAATAACCTCCTTTTATAATGCATCACTCCATTGGTACACTCTTATCATTTGCATTGTGGTTTGATCATGTTTTGTTTGTGTTCCTTTATTGAAGACCTGCGGATGATTTAGAATTATGTTGTCAAATGTTGGCTGCTCACAAAAGCTTCTCAACACAAGGTGAACTACTAAAGAATTATTGTCAATCTGTAAACTCCAACTTTTTTACCTTTATTAATCTTTTCAATTTCTAATTGACTCACTTTTTACCAATTTACAAAAACTTATATAACACAAGTTACTTTTTTTTGTTTCAATTAAGTATTTAAATAAATATACATCATCCACAGTTCTAAGTATTATCAGAATATTAAAAGAAAAATGTAATAATAATATATATTCTCTTTGACACCTTTTATATTTTATTATATATTTTCATAACATATTAATTCATAAATAATTTAAAATATATCTTTTTAAATATTATTTACAATGAGAAGTGCAAGAAATCAGAGCACCCTTTCATTAGATTGTACTTTAGAAAATTACCCATGCATATATACATGGAGAAAGGCTTATAAAATACTCGTTTTATAGAAGTCCGGTGGTAACAATGTCAAAATGTTAGGCAAAGCATTTACAATATTGACAAATGCATATAAGACTTCAATAAAATATATAAAATTTGCTTTAGAAATAAAGGTTATTTGGAATAGAGCACTAGGCTAAATCATGGTTTAAATTAGGAGGGATAGCCAGCACACTTACCTTGGTGATACTGAAGTAGAAATTGTTTAGATGGAACACTTAAAAACACACACACATTTTTAAGGACAAGCTTTCACTGTCCCAGACAGCTTCATCAGGTCAATAAAGTAGACTGAAGCTGTCTGTGACAGTGAAAGCTTGTCCTTAAAAATGTGTTTGTGTGTATTTTAGTGTTAAATCTAAACAATTTCTACTCCATACACCAAGGTAAGTGTGCTGGCTATTCCTCTTTAGAAATAAAGTGATAGTTTAATAGGGGTTATTTTGTAAGAGTGGATTTATCAAAGCCTACGTGGAGTATTTTCATATACTATATCAAACACAAAACTTTATCAATTATGTGCATCATTGAGATCATTATAAAACCCTTTTTGGTGTTATTTTTAAAAAAGCTAACCAAAACATTATGTGGCTGTGACTTTTATTTTATGAGTAGGTGTAGAATGTATATAATGACTTTCTCGTGTCTAGAATAGCGGATGAGGTTGAAGCGTTGGACGCTAACGGCATAGAAGCAATGGAAGGTTTCCTGCAGAAGTACCGAAACGTGCTCCATCCTAACCACTATCACTGCTTAGGCGTGAAGCACTCTCTCAGCCAGTTGTATGGAAAGATTCAGGGCTACATGATCAATGAACTGCCCGACAAGTTGCTGCACAGGAAGAGAGATGTCTGTCGGGAACTGCTCAGGGTCATCAACGTGCTTGAGCCAGGATATTCCAGGCTAAGAGGTATTGTTTCGAGATAATACCCAAAGTTAAAGTGATGACTAGCCAAGCTGTGTTGCTACTTTTCTCTTGCCAGGTTTGCAATATCCACGCATGTCCAAAATTAATTCAATCACACAATATGCATCACTGATCTAACACCAACCATATGATTGTCAGTGTGAAATGAAACAAAATATTGTAACTTGAATACTGTATTTTCAGAGTAATTCTACATTGTTACCAAATTGGGGTCAAAGAGACAGCTTTACACTTGGAAGTTTATAGTCCAAACATCACATTCAAGAGATGTGTGAAGCTTAAAAAAAGTTGATACAACACTTACGAAGATCCATCATTATTAATATTGACAGCTAAATACTAATTTTAAATTATTACCATTATAAGCTATTATATTTGTGAAAGCTTAAAGACTTGTTTCACAGTATCCTCTGCTTATTGTAAAAGCGGAACCTCATAGATGTAAGAGAATTGAAGAAATTTGGGATGATCTTGCTTCGTAGCATGTCACTAATGTGTACCAAAAATACTGATTCATGTATCTCATCTATAAAACACTCGTCCTTACACTGGAAATCAGAGCAGGTTCCCATGTGCTCAGAGTTTGGTGCTTCTTTCAATGTCAGAAGTTTGGACATGCCGTTGTAAGGAAACCTGCGGAGATTAATCATAGGAGGTTCAAGGTATGCCATGTTACTGTAGATTCATACATTCACTAAAAAAACAAGAGCAGAATTGAAATGGGGGATGTGATAAGCTCTAAACCAACCACAAGAAATCAGCACGAATTGTATAGGCCATTCTGCACTAGTGAAGACAATCTTAGCTTTGACTGCCCTTCTTCATAAACATTTTAATGGAAGAACCAATCAAATTTTATAAACACTGACTCTATCAGTGTGCACGAGCTTACAAAGTAAGATAAAAGCTGACCGCAAAATCTACTGCTGGGAAATTATATAAAATATCTTGTTTAGTAAAAAGTGTGTGTGTGTCGTTCTTGTTTTGTGTTGCTTTGTTTCATTATACAACATAATAACTAGAAAACATCCATTGTGAGAATAATCTAGAAGATTTGTTAACACCCTTGAAAATTAAATATAATGATAACCAGTTGTTTTAAGTTTGTGTTTCAATGCATGTGATTTGTTGCACCGCTCGAATAAAATATGCTCTCAATTTTAGGTGAATGTGTGAGCTCCAAAATATGTGTTAATTGCGAGGGTCTACACTCATATTGATCTTTATCCTATCAGAAATGGAAGGTGGGAATAAACTTTCCTGGAGATCCTGTCAGAAAAAAACAATTTATTGTGTGCCCAAGCTCGCAAGGAATATGTATAACTTAACACGGCAGTATTTTGTACAGTACATCTTACATTTAGATTATAAGCCAGAATATAAATTGCTTTTTTTTTTAGCACCGCGTCTTACTACCTGTTTGGGTTATACACTTAAGTACTAATTACGCTAAAGATTAGAATTGGGAAGGTTGAATTAGAGGAAGTGAACCCGCTTTTGCGTGGAGGGAGAGTGGAAAACCATATAGGAAAAGCCACACCTAGTTCACCCGACCGAGATTTGAACCTCGATCTTCCTGTCCTCATCAGTCGAGCTCAACGTGACTAGCGCGTTAGCTAACTACGCCACCGAGGCGGGTTATAAATTGCTCTAACTGCTATTAAGCAATGAGTGTTTCAAAACTAGCCTCCCAATCATTATCACTAATCTCTTAATGACACACCCATAATGATACCACCTCACATTGAAATTGCTTAAAGGGATAACACCATTTGTTTTCAAGAGGAACAAATCTCCTGCCTCGTTGATGAGTCCTTCTAGGGGCCCAACCTTGAGTCCACCTCAAGCCTTCTCCAAATACCTGCTCAGGGCCCTCCTCCAAATAATTCTCGGGGAACCCTTAAGGATCCTCTATTAAAGTCCTTCTCAGAGCTATACATCACTTGTGGCTGATGTTAAGTCAACCCCACCTGCTCCTGGTTCTTTAGGTGCTGGTTTAGGGGGCCAGACTAAGGAGGATATGGTAAAAAATAAAGATAAAGACTCACTGTGCCTAAATAATGGTTCAGTCTCGTCATACAAGGACTTTCAAAAGCGTCAACAAAATGACATTAAATACAGCCTCTAAGCCATTGCGTAGAAACAAGAGTGCCTCAGTACCTATCGGAGAAAAGAAGAAAATTCTTTTGTAACAGGAGGGTTATAACAAATTGCGTGAAGGTCTTATTTTTAAACTATTTAGCATACATTAATTTTTTAAAGATTCTAAAATGGAATGTGATTTTTTTTATTAACATTTAATGTAAATATTAGCATGAAACTAGTTTTTTTTGTTTATGTTGAGGAAATTAAATGACTTAATTTCCCGATGCTGCATGGGTACAGATTTTTACTCTGCCTGTGGATAGCTCTAATGGGTAGTAAGGCATGGTGTACAAAACCATATATTTACCAAAAAGCCTATCCTTTATCAGGCAAGCATTAGAATAAAACTGTTTTCTTCACCACAAAGAAGGATGATATGAATATACTTTTATGTATGACCATTCCATAAATGTTAAAATATGTAATTTGTCTTATATGCTGTAATATATTCAAATATCTTGTAGTGAAGCAGTGAACGTCATTAGGGAAATAGAAGTCCACTTTTTCAATTTGAAGAGAACCAGAATTGAATGTTTTGAAATGGTTTCATATGGAAACAAAAAATGTAATTCACATGTCACTGTGTGAACTGCGAGTTTTTTTCAGGAGATTGGGTATGCTGCTGATTAAACTAGATTGAAAATGCAAATAGAATATTCAAGGTTTTGATTATTAAAAATAAAATAACACCTACACTGATTAAGCTACAATTAAACAAGTCACTAAATTAAATAAACAGCTAATTGATGAGAATAGAAATTACTAATTTAACATTTAAACATCAGTCCCTTAAAATGTTTAGTCACTGTAGAATTTACAGTCAAAGTCTAGGTCACTCACATCACACCACCACTGATCCCTGCACATGACACTGCGCTAACCTGAATTATACGAACACAAGACTCGCTTATTCACTCCCAGACATGCTAGCCCCACTCCCAGACATGCCCATACACTCATTTCACTAGCCTCAACTTGAACTGGGGGTCACTCACCGCTAATAGTGTATATAGAGGGGTTGACGTCAGAGTCTGGAAACTTCCATTTCTAGAATAATGGGTTAGAATAAAATAAATCCAGTCTCTTCTGAATGGTCAATTTCCTTTCAATTCAGCTACCGTGTCTCTTCTAAACACCTTGACAGTGAGGCTGGATGGCTACCTGCTAAACAAGGATGGATACAGAGAGCACATGGTGTACTAACAAATGAAAAGCACACAGGAACCGCAGTCTGACACTAATTTCATTAAAATATACATATTGTAATTATTTATTTAATCTTATGCGCTAAAATAATTTAGAAAATAATTATCAGACAATTGTTTTAAATAATTTATTTTAAACTGATAAATCAAGTATACCTCAATTTGGTTTTATCTCATATTGAGATTTATTTGTAACATTTTTAGTATGTATTTATTATCTTCGACATATTTTATTAGGCCTCTAGTTTTTTTCCATCTTCTATTCAGATAGAATACATTGCATTTGTTTCTTTTCTAGGAAGATGTAAAGTACACACACGCACTCGGGCACACACAGACACTCAGTGCCTTCTTATTATAAATAATAATAATAATAGTATTAATATATATTTTTGGAAGGAGGTAAAGGAAAGGTGGACAGAAAACATAAAATGGACAAACACAATATGGCTTTTGCAATAAAAGGGAGAACACAGTTCACACTTTACATTGCTGCCACTGGACAAAAAGATAAAGGCTGCCTCTTTAAGAAAATCCATTGTCACCACCCAATCATCCGACCTAGGTTTCATTTTATCTATTCTCCCTGATGAGTCCTGATAGAATAAAACCTAGGTCGGGGGATTGGGTGGTGACAATCGATTTTCTTAAAGAGGCAGCCATTACCTCTTTGTCCAGTGGCAGCAATGTAAATTGTGAACCTCTGCTTTCCTTTTCATTGTAAAAGCCATATTGTGTTCGTTCCCTTTTATATGTTTTGTATCCACCTTTCCTGTACCTTCTTCCAAATATATATATATATATAAACCCAATAATATAATACTTATATTGCCTTAATTTTCAACTCTATATTCAACTATCATAACAATTTCAAATAAAATGTATTATATACTTGCAGGTATAATTCTGTACGAACTCCATGCTCCATTGATGATTTTAATTACACGAGGGTTCGACAGTCGTGCTTTCTCTAAAAAGGATCTTCGGAAACATCTTAAGGAGGTGGTTGACTGCTTGGAAGAAGCAAATGTTATCTTGAGCTTTGAACCACCCAACTCGTCAGAAGGAGAGATGGCAGCATCTGCCAAAGAAGCTCTTATTCGAATAAGAGATTGGCAAGATTTAGTTGGCAAAATTTAATGTGTTAAGGTATTTATAACAATATTTAAAACTTATGATTATTTTAAAAAAATCAATGTACAAAGATTATGGAATGTATTGACATAGAAATTATATTATTTTTATAATGTTTTCATATTTTTTTAAAGCAGTTGTGGTTAGTTTTCAAATTACTTTAATCAAACTTAATATTAATTTTAGAATATTTCCAAAGATTGGACATCACATCTTCAGAGTTTACCATTTATACACAAATGTACTGGCTATGTATTCTTAAGGGGATGATGATCAAGATCCTAACTAAATATATGGGTAGTCAAATATCATTATTTTCTCCCCAAACACTGAATAATAGCACATATAAGCAGGTTTTGATATAATTCACAGGAGCTACTCATCTTGATAAGTTAAGTATAAAAGTAAAATTTATAAAAACAATTAAGTTAGTGAAGTTGTTTAGTTATTTAGGCTTAATGTATAAGGAATTGCATTTTTTTAACTCTCCGATAGAGTGAAATCTTGGGCAGGGATGGATCAGTAAATGTAAGTTTCTACTAAGAAGCAACCATTACCACTTTTTGACATCAGTGTAATGTGTTTTCCTAAATTCTAATTCCTAATATATAAATACAACTTGTGAATGTGTGGAATGCCAGGACTCCACCATGGTTCGGATTCCACATTAAACTGTAGGTCCTCTATTTCATCTCACTATCACCCTACACTACACATTAGCGTAAGTGTGTGTAACCTGAACGGGTAGTAAGACGTGGTGGTAGTAATAATAATAATAATAATAATAATAATAAAAGAATTGTAGAAATATAAAGCACAAATAAAAGTAAAAACACTAATACATATTAACAGTCCAATATTTCGATGCTCTTAGACTTAACATAAAGTTAGCTTCAGTGATGCCAACTGGTTTGTGAAAGATGAAAACTTATCTGGTGGATTTGAAATTTTCTGGAGGTTCATCTATAGTTCTCTGGATGATAACTAGTGATAAGTATTACAACAGGGTTGAAATCAAGTATAGTTATTGAATATTTAGGTTAGGTGGTTTTCTAGACTTTGTGATCCAATGATATGCCAGTTCCCATCTTAACTGGGGCATATTGGCTTGTGTTCTGTTAAATGATTTGAACATTTGATCATGTAGCAGTCCTCAAAGTTGTGGTTATGAGTGGAGGCATGTGCTGAAACTGGTTTTTCAGGGTTTTGTATTTTTGTGTCCATTCATAAGTTTACAAAGAGTTTCAGTTTTGAGGACAATATATTATGCAGTACATTGTGGGCATTCTAGTTGGTAAATTAAGTTACTGGACTCACAGGTATGACTGCCTTTGATGGGATGGATGGAGTTGGTTATGTTGCTGAAGAAAGTGGCATGTTTTGCAAGGTTGAGAACCTGATGGTTGTTGAATGAAAGATGTGTCATTCTCAGTTTTAAGTGTACCCGAAAATTTATGTGATGGAGGTTGCTTATACACAAGGATTGATGGTTTCAAAAGGATATTGTTGGTTTGGTTGGCTAATTCCAATAAGTGAAAACCTGATGCTAATAATTTGTTGAACTTTAGTGGATCTGGGTAGTACTTAGCCACAAGAGGTATAGTGTCTGGTTTTTCAGGTTTGGGTGACCGGAATTTCAGCTAATCCAAAAAGGCTATTAATGAGAGGGTTAACTCTAGCACCACCTGCCATAAAAAGAACAAAAGATGAACCTCCAAAAAATTTCAAATCCACAGAGACGTTTTCATCTTTTAAAACCAAGTTGGCATCACTAGAGCTAACTCTCTGTTCATTTTTACTACTCCTTCCTGAGGAAGATGCAACAAAAGCATCAAAATATTGTAGTGTGTGTAAATATATGTTACTGTTTTACTTTTATTTGTTCTTTATTTTTATGCAATTCTCTCATATTTTATTTATACATATTTTGCTTAATGCACTTTATTTCATACATTTAAACTCTAAATGTGAAACATTTAAACTCTAAATGTGAAACATTTAAACTCTAAATGTGAAACATTTAAACTCTAAATGTGAAACCCATATGGTATTCTTATTATTTGTTCTAATCACTCTTTCCTTTACCTTATTTATAAGGGGTGCGCGAATATAATTATTGATCGAATCGAATATCAATATCATAATTCGAATTGAATAGTAGACTTTTCTTAAATCTTTGATAAAAATTATTTAATAAATAAATTCCTAGTGAAAATTGGGTTTTATATTTAAGTAACGGCAGAATGCAAAAAATTACTTTAAAACGTTGTCATTAGAGCTGGTATTAATAAAAAAAAAGACCGAATCTAAAAGAAAATTTAAGAAAATACAGAGGAACTTTTGATCCAGTTTTTTAGACAACAGATTTCACCTATATAGAATTTTTTTAATTCTGTGATAAGTTTTTGATAGAAATTTGTATTAAAAAATTGCATGGAGAATGTTTTAACTGGTCAGTGTAGAGATATTTCTTTAAATTAAAAACAAAATAAACATTGTTTTGATTGTTGATTTAAATCTATTAGAATTCTAAACGAATAACAAATAATTAGTAGACTGCCTTCACGAATTAAAAAAAACTAATACTTTTACAACAAATTATTATTAAAAAAGCACTGAAACTGTCAAAGTTCATAGCATTTTTTTATTATGAATATTGCTATGAATTAACACAATTTTCTGAAGTTCTCAAGACTTGACACCTCATAAATGTTCTCTAGGTTTGAATCCCCTCAAATGTTCTCTAGACTTGACATCACTTGAAATCTCTATTCTGTTTGTGTCACCTCCATGTTTGGCTATCTAACAACAGACTGCCGGGCTCACTCAAATGGTTGACCTTGCAATACTGCCCTCCCCCCTTAACCCCATTATTTTCCTGCCTCGTGAAATATGGTAGAGTAGCTATTTATATTCTTCTCTAAATGTTTAATTGCAGGCACTTTTATTTGTAGAATAAGCGTGAGTCATATGGCTCCCAACTGTTTGTCTCTCCAACAGGGTTATAATACCCCCTACATCTTCTAACCCTCAAGCAGGTACCAACCTCTTGCTTTCTGCTAACAACGGTATTCCCCTCCCCTCAATGAACAAAGGACAAGAGTATTTTTAACTCTTGAGTCTCCAGATTATCTGGCTACCCACTTGTCTCTTGCAAACGCCTAAATGCTGCTGTAAACATACTGGTCTAGACAGGACTTTTAAGAGATTTATGACACTACTATTCGATCTTGCTATTCAAAGTTTCAAATCGAATATTCAGCCATTAATTATTCAAAATTTTGAATATTTGTACACCCTTATTATTTATTACATGTCTATGTGTGTGCAAAGCCAGTTTTTCCGGTTCAAAGTGAGTTTTTGAAAATATTCTCGACGTTGACTCTAAGTTTGAATAAAATAAAATCCTATAACATTTCTAAAAACAAAATATTTTTAGATACTTGGTGTCTTAGCATTACTCTAGCTATAGTTAGCTTAGTACAATGATTAACATAATACAATGCTATTAAATTTTGATACTCGATTTCTTATAGTAAAAATGTTTTTGAAAAACAAAATTAGTTTATATAAGCAGCTTTGCCGAATTTTCTATTTACTGACCACCGAAATATGTCTACGCACTTTAATGCCTCTGACATCATTGAAATCAGTTGACATCAATTATATTAATACACATACAATATTAATTTTGCTATCATTGTAAACTTGCTATTGTATTGTGAAAAGGTGATGAAAGATAATTTATTTAATATGCCATTGAAAAAGATTAGAGAATTTCTTCCTCTCTGCATGAAATTCAATCTTGTTCAATCTACTTTAAGTAACATCTGTTCTTTTAAACTTTTCTGGTGTTGAAGGAAACAATTGAGCTTTTTTTAAGTGTGAATATTAAAAAATATTTATATAATAATGCAAATAAAAAATAGCATAAAATATAACAAAGAAGCACAGAGCACAGATAAGCCTCATCTACAGAGTCCATATTTGTAGGTCTGTAATCCATTAGAAATCAAATTCACAGTATTAGAGTGCTTTGTCTACAGTTTCTCCTGATCTTTATGTTCTTATTCCATGGATGTTGAATCACCTTTAACTTCTAAGTACTAGTTTATACAGACTACTAATCACAGCTAAGTAAATATTTTATTGACTAGCCAATTTATTGGTGTTTGCTCCTCTCTATAAACAATATTCCTTTCGATAGTTTTATTGGCCAAAGTCTCTTGACTATCTCAATGGCTGGCATGGTCACGTAATTAAGAATACGGACTGTGTGGACAGGAAAAGAATTTCTAAGGGCCACTGTGTAAATGGCAACAGTTATATATGAATTGTGATTGTTAGTTGCTAATATTTCTGTCCCATATCCAAGTATGTATTAATTTCTTTTATGAACACTAATGGTGAAGTTTATTGTTATTATAACAATCTTCTATCAAACATACTAGAACATTTATATTGAAAAACTATTGTTATTTAATTCTACAAACCTCTTTAATAACACGGATAGGAAATAGAGGTCTACAATAGACTTGATCATCGCGCTACAGCAGCTGATGGAAAGAACGTACAAATTTGGGAAGGACTTGGGAATGGAGAAGTCATATTATATTGTGGACAGAAATAAAAATTTGGAAAGTGGTGGAGAAGGCTGAAGTGGAAAGAGGTTGTAATAAGAGTGAAGAGCATGTAAAAGGAAACACGGGTTGTGTTAAGAGAAAGAAGGGGTGGACAGAGGCAAGGCCGTA
>CABFOV010002562.1:37662-55878 GCA_902141375.1 Timema poppense
GAATGAGGAAGTGAAAGAGTGTGGAGTTAAATTTAGCATGACGAAGTGTGAAGTTATGGTAAGTAAATGCCTAGTAAAATTATAAACTTGGATGGAGTAGAGAGGATATATTGAGAAGAGGGCTGCAGCGGGAGTTGTTCTATAGGTGTGTAAGAGACCTGCTACGGAGAAGAGAAGTGACTTTGTAGTTTAAGTAAGTGTTGTAATAGGTGTATTTTGTACCCATAATTACATATTCAACAGAAACATGGACATTGCATATAAAAGAGACTAGGAAAGTGGAGTTTGCGAGGAACATATTTGCTGTCACAAGGAGAAATAGGATATGAAATGAAGTTATCTGGGAAATAGTGGTAGTAGAGGGATTACATAGGATAGTAGAGTAAGCAAGATAGATATGGTATTGGCATGTAATGAGAATGATGGAGATGAATTTTGTAGGAAAAAGACTACAAGGGAAACCAAGAACGAGATAGAAGTAGAAGATAATTTAAAGTGTGAGAGGAGAAGAATGGAAACAATTAAAAGAAGAACGATAGAAGGATAGAGGGAGATTGAGGCATTTTACTAAACTGACTCAGTCACAGACCAAGTTGATGATGATGATAGTGATATCAAAAAAACAATATTGAATTTTTAATATACTTAACAGGTGAAATTGTAACATTATCAATACTAGCTAATGCTACAAGGTTACTACCCGCTCAAATAATTCAATACATATAGACATCCTGCAATAGCAAAGATTACAAAACTTACTATGTCTAACATATGTGTGTTACTCACTCGTATCTCCTGACTCAGCACAAGTTCCATGACCAACCTGCTCATACCAAAGTTCACAATGAATTGAAAACTGACAAGATATGAACAATTCATCAACAATGAAAGGGGGATCCAAGAATGCGCTGATTGGGCCAGCTGGCAGACAAGTGGGCCAACTCACCAGGTGTCCTGGTCTACGTGACTTGAGAACGAGCCAAGTTTTAACTGCTACTCCAATTACATATTACATTACTGCCTTCAAGTGGCTCACGTGCGCTCTACGGACCAAAGAGGGGTCCGCTACTTCTTTTAATATTACAGACACAAGGGTGAGGAGCCTGTCTATTGACCACAAGCCACTCCACTTGTAAGCCAGTTTTGCCGAAGACTTGTTGGCAGCCGAGCTAAGGGGAAAACTTACACACAACCTTGTCTCCAAGCTTAAACATTACAGGGACACATCCCCGGTTGTAAGTGGATGCTACCTTCTTCTGTGACCTTTGGAGTTTCTCAAAGGCCAGCTCACATTTTTCCTCATATGGGCGATCACCAGCATAATTTAAGAGGGGGTCAAAGTCCCAGTTGGCCAACAAGAAGTGGTTTAAATCCCTGTTGAGGAAGATCGAGGAAGGGGTGGCCTTGACTGACTCTTGGAACGCGGCATTAAATGCAATGTTTAAAAGGTCAATGTGCTGATCCCAGCGGGAGTGATCTTGGTGGTGGAAGATGGTGAGGGAAATATTCAAGTCACAGTTGAACTGTTCTACGTGTGTGTGATGTCCTTTTAAATATTTTTAATATTCTTATAGTTTGTTTAGTCTTGAATAATTATTGTGAATGGTGAATATCATACACGTACATATACGAGGCACATCCAGAAAGTAAGAGTACTCGATTTTTCTACTAAAAAAAATTACTTAAAACAAAACTACAGGATTTTGTTGGTAAATATGTCAGTTATTTCTCCATGTAGCCGCCTTCCCGTTCTATGCAGGTTGTGAGCCGTGGCAGAAGTTTTTGATGCCCTTCTCAAAGAATTCTCCCGCCATCTCCTTCTTCTAGTTCAGGACCTCTTGTTTCACCTTCTCGCCAAGTCAGGGGAGTATGCGGGGTGGTTCCAAATGTCCTAACTAAATGAGTCCAAAAGCGCCTTGGTGGCGATTGGCTGTGTGCTGGCAGGCGTTGTCGTGCAACAAGCGCACTCCCTTCGTCAACATTTCACTCCGTTTGTTTTGAATTGGTTTCTTGAGCTTTTTTAGGGTCTCACAGTATTGTTCTGCATTAATCTTCTACCACTTAAGCAGAAATTCAATCAAAATGATCTCTTTTCTGTCCCAAAGAATAGTGGTCATGATATTTTTTGCCCGAAATAGAGGTTTTGAATTTTTTGGCAGATGGGGAACTGGTCTGCCGCCACTGTGATGACTGTCTTTTTGTCTTAGGAGTGTAATGAGCCACTCAGGTTTCATCTCCAGTCACAATCGAGCTCAGAAAACCCTCACCTTCCAATTCAAATCACTCAAGGAACTCACAAGCGCTAGCAACCCAATTCACTTTTTGCTGCTCTATAAGTTGTTTTGGGACCCATCTTGAGCACAATTCTAGGAATCCCAGTGTTTCTGTAATTGTTTCGTGTAAGAGAGATCTGGAGAGTTGTGGAAACATCGCAGAAATTTCATCCACTGTCAATCGGCGGTCTTCACAAACCGTTTTCTCGATTTTTTGTACCAACTCATTGGTCAAAATGGAAGGTCTTTCACACCTCCTATCATCATGAATCTTCGTTCTGCCTTCATTAAACTCACAACAGAACTTAAAACACGTTCGTTCGGTTCATAACACCTTCGCCAAAAACAATTTTGCTTAGTGAAAAAATTTCAGTCGGTGTTTTTCCTTCAGCGAGAAGGAACCTGATGATAGCGTGCACCTCGCACTTTGCGGGATTTCTTATTGACATATTTCACACAAACAGACACTAATAGGCGAGTTTTCACACTAACGAGGTCCGCCTGTGCTCGTTGTGTTCAGAAGAACCCCCACTACCACTCATTGTTACCAACCTTGGAAAAAAATTTCTCACAGCATAAGAGGGTATCCAGTACTCTTACTTTCTGGACGTGCCTCNACTCGCTCACCGGGAGGACTACCACTTAGTACGGAGTTGTGGGTACTTCTGTGGCTTTTGCCAGAACATTCAGTTAGACTTGATAGTGGCAATGGCAAACAAGGCTGATGTAAGGGACTGATGGACTTGGTAAAGGATAGGGTAAATATGTGTCTGTTATGTGTTCTGAGAGACGCCTCCTGTTTCCTTCTGGTTCCTCCCATTTTTCCCTTTCTCGCTGCAACCAGAAGCTGAACTGATGCGGAAAATCCCCAAGCTGACCATCGAATGAGCGGCTCCAAAAATTGTGTTAGTCAGAGCTGTGGGCCTAAGCCATCGTCGACCCGTGGGACCTATATTATAAAAGACATGTCTGGATAAGGGCATGCGGAATGAGGGTCTGATGTGGTCACTAGGTGCGTCTACATCCCTCGTAGAGGCCACCTGCTAAGGCCTGAGAGGAAGAGAGAGCCGTTATTATCACCTTCGAAGCCAGCTATAAATGTCGGAGGATGGCGCCCCTCTGTTCATTTGTCCAGAACTGAAGATGTCTTCGTTTTCCTCCAAGGGGAGACATTGTAACCTTGTAACAACATATAAACATTAAGAGATTGTCTTACTCACCATCCTGGCCCCAGTTGACCCGTATCAGCAACAAACTATAACTCCACAACACATCGCGGAACTGTCTAACATTGGAGACTGAAGTGGCCCGAGGTTCATTTCCCGACGCCAGAGACGAGCCGCGCCCACAGAAAAAAAAAAGTGATATGCACAAACTCAATTCATTTTGTCAGCCGCGCTTGGCCAACTCTTAGAATTGTTCTTGTGTGTGCATCTGGAGACGTGAAGAATGTTAGAGTATGTTCTTGAAGCATGGTTCCCCCTTCCCTTCCTGTTGTTCCGGCGCCTCAAGAGCACGTGGCATACTTTTAGGGTATATAATGATGGTGTGTCTGTGTTGTAGGCACATATTACTTACTGGCTACAAGGTGAGCGACATTGCCAAAAGCTGATTTAAATATTAGGTTATTCAAAATTCCTTTTTGGCTTAAAATGTTCTATTCTATTCAAAATTATGGTTCTGGACTAGTAATACATAAAATTTATTAATTATTGGCACTTTATGGACTTAGTAAATTTTGGGCTCTTAAAGCCATGATAATGTTTAATATCTTTGGGCGATTATTTCAAACTGTGTTCACTTTTATTATGATCCCTATGGAGGACCTTTGGGATCCTGTGCCTTAGTTTGAAATATTTCTTTGTCATATGAAACTGTACTATTATTGTTTGATCGCTTTCCGGACCAATCATTTTATCTGGGGTTCTATTTGATAATAAATTTGTTGCTATGGCAGGACTATTTGAGATTAATTTGAAGGTAAATTTAGTATACATTGCTTAATGTATTTTTGAGTTGTCATTTATGGGCAAGAGTATTGTTTAACGTCTGAAATTACCTTTGACAACTTGTCTCTCAGAATATGATGCTGTTTGGGATCTGGCTTTTTTCTAAGACTCATCTATTCAGTTCATTATATATATATATATATATACACACACACACACAGTGGAGCGTCGTTAATCCGGATCGATCGGGACCGGGACCCATCCGGATTACTGAATTGTCCGGATTTTCAAATGTGCTTTCAATAACTGTATACATACGCAATGTATTGACTAGAGGATACAAGACGCTCGGGAGTCTACTGTATTGCAAAATAGAGGGTGAAGGGTTCGAAAAATACACTACACAAAATATTTTAATAATGTATATTGAATAAGAACATGTACATTATGTAATTTAGATTAGTAACTCTACAATACTTTTTAGAAAAAAAACCAAGTATCTACAGTAATTAATGGAAACTTACGGTGTAAAAAAATCCTTAATTGTTTTTTGTACAAGACTTGACGTATGTTTCTTTGCAGTTATGTCTCTGTCTTTTATGAAGTACGAGTTGTGTCGCCATCCCCCTCAGGTTGCCTCACCAACCAGTTCATAGCTGTCTGGAGTGCTTCATAGGAGTTTGAGTGTGAAGAACCGGCAGCTTCTTAGGCATCCATTTCTTCGTCATCGTCACTCTTTTTTACATTGCTTCCATTATCACCACTGATGTAAAGTTTGTAAATGATAGCACAGAACTGAGCCGAGCACGTGACCAAGGAGAGGTGACTGGCTAAGTCGTTGAACTCTCAAGGATACCTTCCACTACCTACCCTACCTGCTCTCACCACCGATCCGGATTTTTGACGTTCGGATTTCCGACGCTCTACTGTATATATACAAAGCCTAATGCTATATGTTGTCTCACTCTCTCATCGAATTGTATGAAATTTGATGTCTGAATAAAATAATGCTCTTGTTTCCATCCCCGATTGTTATTTCTGAATTAAATAAGGGGTGAGAGGGTTCTGCTAAAACCCTCTGGAGACATGGGTCCGACTGATGTGGCCCTAATTCCAGAACTAGGTGTAATGTTTGTGGCGATGAGGTCGGACCACGGGATCATCATCGACAAGATGCACATAGACGGGAAAAATGAAAGGACACATGTGATTGGCTCGTACGTGACTGAACCTCACATCGCTCTCACTTATGATTACGACCTTGATCGAGTCTTCTGGGCAGATTCAGGACGAGGGGTCATTGAAAGCACTGCATCTGATGGCAAGGACAGACACAATTACGTCGCTGGCCAATATACGCCCAACCACTTGGTAGTCTTGGGAAAGGATCTGTTATGGTCCAATCGGAACAAGGGAACTCGGCAAATATGGTTGACTATTATATCAGACACTTCCACAAGAAGTCCTGTTCTGGACTTGGAAATAATCAGCTAGCATAGTAGATTATTATATCCGATGAGAGGTCCTTGTCTAGACTTGGACGTAATCACCCCAGGATAGCAATATATAAACTATATATTTTAATGATTATTAAAAATTTAAACGACCTCCAATGGGTTTGAGTATTTGAAAACTTAAGATTAATTATGTGATTATAATCGTTCTGTGTAGGCGTCGGTAATTTCTCAATATGAGATTTAATTTTGAAAGTAAATTTATTTATGAAACACTTAATGTTTTCTTTTGCTGCTTGGGCTTTAGTCTCTTTGTAATTTTTAGAAATGATAATAGGAAGCCACTTTTGATTCTTTTTCTAGCATGGAATATTTAGTTTAAATATAAATTTGTATTGCTCTTGTGGTTACCAATAATTGTTTGGGCTCTTTGGATTATTTCCATTATTTTTGTGTGATTAGTAGTTGTAAGCTATCCTAGGCTTAGGAAGGAAGCTAGGCTTCCGGTGGCGATAAATGTAATTTTATTTGTTCTTGAAATACTTGTCTTTTTGAAATTGGGTTTAGTTGTGCCTCCCTTTATCATTTAATGTCAGAGGTGTGAGCCTCTTCTGAATAAGATGGACTCTGGAGCGACTGGGACAGAGAGGGTGAGTCATCACCAATTCGATTATTATTATTAGCACCGCGTCTTACTACCCGTTTGGGTTATACGCACTTACGCTAATGTGTAGTGGTAGGGTGATTGTGAGATGAAATGAAGGACCTACAGTTTAACGTGGAATCCGAACCACAGTGGAGACCTGGCATTCCTCACATTACCAATTCGATCATGAAGATGAAGATGAAAGAGAACAACTCAAACTAAGGCGATAGATTGTCTTCATGATGATGGCTGTTCCTTCTTTTCGTCTTTCCTGCAATACTAGCTAATGCTACAAGGTTACTACACGCCCCAAATAAACCAATATATATAGACATTCTGCAATAGCAAAGATTACAAAACTTACTATGTCTAATATATGTGCGTTGCTAACTCTTTGTATCTCCTGAGTTAGCACAAGTTCCATGACCAACCTGCTCACACCGACGTTCATAATGAAGTGAAAACTGACAATCTATGAACAATTCATCAACAATGAAAGGGGGATCAAAGAATGCGCTGATTGGGCCAGGCCGCAGACAAGTGGGCCGACTTACCAGGTGTCCCGGCCTATGTGACTTGGGAATGAGCCAAGTTTTAACTGCAACTAACCAGGTGTCTGGTGTACGTGACTTGGTGTCGAGCCAAGTGTTAGCAGCTGCTAACAAGAGAGTTATGTTAGCATGTGTTAGTCTTGTGGCGTCATATTTTTAATAAGGAAATCTCCCACCTATCACTCCATTAACTAGACCTATATATAGCTAGCGTTCCGCTAGCATCGAGGACTATTACATTCCAACGCTTCCACGAGAAGTCCTGTTCTGGACTATTATATCCGACATTTCCACGAGAAGTCCTGGTTGGGACTTGGACATAACCGCTCCAGGATGGCAATATATAAACTCTATATATTTTATTAAATATTTAAAATTTAAATGATCCTTAATGGGTTTGAGTGTTTGAACACTTTAATTATATGATTATAATCGTTCAGTGTAGGAGTCGATGATTTCTCACAAGAAGATTTAATTTGTGAATGTAAATTTTGTTTTATGGAACACTCAATGTTTCCTTTTGCCGCTTGGGCGCTAGTCTCTTTGTAATTTGTGTAGTGTTAATTGGTAGCCACCTTTTTAATTCGTTTTCTAGCTTGGAATATTTAGTTTAAATATAAATTGTTGTTGCACTTGTTACTAATAATTGTTTGAACTTTAAAATTTGATGTTGTTTCCTATATAGGTAATATTTTGTAGACGTATTTTCTTTGAAGAAAATATTAAAGTAACTCATTTTTGTTGATTTATAAGTTTTAACTTTAACATTTACCGATTAGTATAGTGAGAAATTACAAGTATTCTAATGAAATATTGCTTTGTTTTCTATTATAATGGGTATTATTAACATGTCAAATTCTTGTCGATTACCCCAAAAGTATTGATAGTAATAGTCCTACAAAAGTTTGAGTTATGTCAGGAAGTCAAACCTTTGTGCTGTTTATTTGTATCAGAATTGATATTTAAATTTAAATTTAATCTTAAAATTTAAATTTGTTTAGTCTGAATTCACAATGGTGATTCAGTGCTTTGTGAATCGTTTAAAAGAGGCTGTTTAAGCTCTTTATTATTATATAAACGATTTTTGTTTATTGTCTGGTCTGTTCCAGACTAATTCATATAAATGAATAATTTACTTTGAGATTGTGAAATATATTTTAAAATGTACTGTGCAAGTGCAGTCTCTGCTGTATTTATGTTTTTCAACACGCTTCAGTTTGCCTTGAGAGGCCATCTATTTTGTATTAACTCAGTTGTTTTCTTGAATAAATAATTCCAATTGTTTCTATTTCTTTGTTATATTAAATTGTTTAGATTGTGCTTACCCTCTTCTTAGGTATTGTGGCCTCTAGTTATAGGAAGCTTGGGTGGTAGGTTGGTATACTAGATATAATATATTGCAGGTGAGGAATGGGACTCTCGATTCAATTCAAGAAAATATCTTAAGTGAAATTTGTTTTAAAACTCTAATACTGCCCGGCCTTTACATCTTGGTGTCTCATTGTAGGGTTTTCACTCTCTACATTGTGAGATAAAAGACAGGCCTCGACATGTTATTTAAGGAGCGAATTTTTAAATGTTTTTTAAACCTTGCTGAGAATCATCAAGGGTAGCGTTATTAAAACTGGACTCTTCCATAGTTATATAAGGTACGCGAGACAGTTTTTGAATATTTTTTGTTTTTCTCACTATAAAATAGCAACAACCAATAAGATTGTCAATTTTTTCAAATCTAGATAAAAATCATTTGCCAAAGGTGAAGCCAGAATGTGTGATGTTTTCTTTTTGTTATATACTTATTAAACAGTACATGTAAAATTTAGCTGTCGTTGTTGAATGTTCATAATAACAGTATAACATTTTTATATGGGTTCCAGCATGTATTTTTTCAAATGTAAGGGATCCTTTGGTTTAAAAATTTTGGAGCTCCTGACTTATGATAACCCTAAATCAGTAGAAAGACGTGCCAAGTAAAGGTTTAAAACTATTTGCAAATACAATGAAAATGATTATTTATAACGGTTTATTAAAATGTAGTAAATTTTATATTGAGAAAAAAAAACATTTTATTTGTACAAAAGTTAAACATAATAGTAAAAAATTGAAATATTACAAGCAAAAATAATAAAAAAATTGTACTGTTTAGAATTTTAAAGTATCTCATTCAAAGTGACTTTTTTCTTTCAACACATCCATTTTTAGAATAGTTAAACAATTATAATAAATTACTAGACTAACAACATTGTTCTACAAACATACACACACACAAATACACCGATAGCAATCATAAGAATCTGCGACTGCGCTGAATGTTGGGTGATGTCTGGTACAGTCTGGGGTCCCCATACACAGGATCTCCCTCTGCAAACGGTGACCGTAGTGACATTAACCGACCGGGAGAACAGCTCGTATTCATAAAGATGCTTTCTTGAGGAGCTGAGATAGAAATTAAACAATTATATATTTTAAAATTCAAATGTTTTATTGATTAAAAATAACTAGTTTTTTAACATAAGCTAACATGATGATGATGGTCAATTCTGAGAAAATGCACCAACATTTGTCTGAAGAGAAGGGGACCAACAATGTGAGGAAACAACCATTCACAATGCAGTCTGTAAGGGATTGAACCATGAACTCTCTCAAGTTATTCAAGGTCACTCAGAGTAAATTAAATAAAACACCTAATTAAATAAAGTCTGGGACCAAACATAAAAAAATCTCTTAAATGGATAAAACTGTAGAAATTCAGCTTGGTACAAGATAAATGAAAGGTTAAAAAACACGTTTTTTTATATATATTATTAGGGAAGTACTGTGATACAAAAACATTATCCTAGCTTTTGGTGATTGGTAAATGGAGAATTTTCAGAGAGGCAAGACTTCCCTCTCTATTCCCCTTAGCAACCAACCATTGGCTAGAAAACGTTCAAGTTTTCACTGATTGTATTTTGGGAAATATTGGGTTCATTGTAGGATGTATAAATATTATAAAATTCAAATATTTATGAAAATATATTATTGAATTATTTGTATTCAAACTTTGAATATTAAATTCTGAGATTTCAAATAATTCACATATTTTCAAATACCTAAAAAGTAAAAGGAGATATTTGTTCATTAAATATCACCACACATTTGTCTATATTAAGCAATAATTATTTGAAGTAACGCATACTTATATCAGTTATTTTAAATATGCATATAACTTTTTACTTTATTTATTTGTTCACTAAAACCAAATAAAAATATCCTTTATCAATAAATTATCACAAGATTTCAGATAGTCAGCCACCATGTTGATTGTTTATTTTGTTTAGCACCATGGACTTACAGGAACTCTACTAAACTAGAATTTTGATATTTCAGTATATTTCCAGTATATTTTATCTAAAAAATCCAGTATATATGAAAGGCTCCCAGAAACAAACAATCCCTATTTAAAAAGTATTTAATGAAATAAAGTTAGGATTATGTCTGTCATAGTTAAACATTTTTACATAAAGAACATTCAATTGCATTGACACTGAAAAATATCCTTGCAATGAAAGCCTATAGTTTTTTTAACACCTCGTCTTACTACCAGTTTGGGTTATACTCTTATGTACTATTACGCTGAAGGCTTTAGGGATGGGGAAAGTTATATTTATAGGAAGTGTACCCGCATTTGCGTGGAGGGGGGGAGTGGAAAACAGTTTAGCAAAAACCACCCTCAGTAAAATTGACCATTATTCGAACCTCGATCTTCCTGTCATCAGCGGTCTAGTCTACTACAAGAGTAGCATGTTAGACAATGTGGCCACCAAAGCGGGTTAAGTCTATAGGTGTTCACAACAATGATTTTCTATCTTATTTTGTGCAAAGTTCATGTTATAAAAATCCAGATTTGAATTATTTTTAGATCTGAAGTAATCTTATGGGTCCAATAGACGGACTGATCACAGTTGCAGGAGAGAGACAACTGGCACCATTGACAATTTTATAGGAGTGAAGAAACTTTTGTAAAAGTATGCTGCAGATCTCAACTTGGAATTTTTGACAATCACCTATGAATTTAAGACCTTGAAGTCTTTAATACCTTTCAAAGCTGCTGATGTTGCGAACACAATATTTATAGTAGGAAGTGATTTCATGTTAGACTGTTTCTTCAAATCCACGAATAAACTTTTTTTTTAAGTCATCATCAACTGTTTCCAGCTTGTGGCCTGGTCAGTTTAATAAGATGCCTCAATCTTCCTCTATCCTTCCACCTCTCTTCCTCCTTTAATTTATTCCATTCTTAACATCTCACCTGGATACTTTCCGTTATCTGCTCCACCCATGTCTTTCTTGACCTCCCTTGCGGTCTTTTTCTTACATACTTCATTTCCAACATTTTCTTTAGCATCCTCTCTTTTTCCATCCTCATTACATGCCCATACCATCTCAGTCTTGCTTCCTCCATTATCTCATGTACTTCCATACTTCTACTCTTTCCCGGATAACTTTATTCCTAATCTTGTTTATCCTTGTGACAGCTAACATGCTCCTCACAAATTTCATTCTCATAGCCTCCACTTTCCTAGTCTCTCTTACATTCATTAACCATGTTTCTGCTACATATGTGACAATGGATACAAAGTATACACCCTGTACAACACTTTGCTACACTTCAAGGGGACTTATCTTATCCATAGCAGGTCTCTTACATACCTATATAATAACTTTCCCTGCTGTCCTCTTATCATTAAATCCTCTCTACTTCCACCTTTTTCCTCAATCACACTTCCAAGATATTTTATGTTCTGTACTTTTCTTAGCTCTACTCCATCTAAACTTGTAGCTTTATCAGGACTTACCCTCCTCCTCGTCATTATCATCCCTTCACACTTTGCCATACTAAATTTCATTCTACACTCTTTTACTTCCTCATTCCATTATTGTAGTTGTTCCTGTACTTCTTCTACCTACTTCTCCCATACCATCAAATCAGAAAACACCATGGCTTTCAATTTTCCTCCGCCGAGTTTTCCTGCCACTCTGGTCAAGACCAATGGAACCCCTTCATCCTTCCACTCTCCGTCTTAACACAACTCATGTTATCCTAATACATACTTTTCAATCTCATTACAACTCCTCTTGCCACTTTGTCCTCCTCCATCACTTTCCAAACTTTATTACTATCTACATTATCATATTCCTTAGCTACATCCATAAATATCATTAGCAAGTCTTTCCCATGTTCATAACTTTTTTCCAAGTTTAGAGTGTTATTTTCCTGATCCCCCTTCCCACCCAAAACTAGACGCCTCTAAAAGCTGTTTGAAAAGGTCTAACACCAACAAATTTTTAAAATTGGATGCCCTTAGAAGCTATTTGGAATGGTCCCCGCCTGTATATAAATATATTTTTTAATTATATGCCTTTAGAAAGTAATGAAAAATCCCCCCATCCCCCTCCCCCAAAACATGTTTGAAAATTGAATGTTTTTATAGTCCAATTGAAATGATCTTCACTTGTTTTTTTTTTTTTAAATATATGCATACAGAAACAATTTGGAGTAGCCCCCTACAAATATTTCTTTTAAAAATCGGATGCCTCTAGAAGTTATTAGGAGTGATCATTCCCCGGCAAATTTTTGAAAAACTAAGTTTGATACAAGGTCATTTTTAAGTTTAGCATTAAAAGCATCAACAATCAATTATGAGGGGGGTTGGAGGGTGGAACCCCATAAGCCCCCACTCCCTATGTCCTTAAGCACTAAGGGACTTAAGGATCAGAGCTCTGTGGGCAGTGCAATCTGTTAGTGTGGAGTCAATCTCCCACAGATCACTATGCACCTTACCAATATGAAGTTTTTTGTTTTTTTGTTCATTTTTTTTTCAATTACAGTTTTGAATTTCAGTGAAAATATATGTTACATGATGTTATTCAAAAATTTTCTCCCATATTTAAATATGTATACCAGTTAGTAATACCAAGCTGTTTCGAGATTTTACTAACAATTCGAAATCAATTTTTTTTTATCACTCAGAATTTTCAATATTCAATTTGAAATCAAAAAATCACCAGTCCCAAATTTGTCGCTGTAGATACCTCAGGGGTTTTATAACTCATAAAAAAGTATCCTAACACTAATAGGCCCTTAAAACACTGGAGGCAAAAACCACTTCTTCATTTTAAGAAAAAATAAAGCCAATAAACATATTTAAGACTTAGAATATACATTCTATTATAGTATTTTACTATTTCAATATGTTATATTCAGTATATGTATACTACATTTATTTTTTGTATCAAATTAATGAGGTTATAATTTAGCTCTAAACAAAAATTATCTCTATGTTGCTTGAAACTGTTTCAATGTAAAACAATAAATATTGCAATTTTAAGATAGGCATTTTTATGTCATCAATAAGGATTTTTAAGATGATGTGTCTCGATAGTAGTGTGCATTTCCAAATAGAACATTGCACTATGAAAATAAGACAATAGCAGCTTTAAAATTTTATAATAAAATCAAGCAGCAATTTAAAATAATACAAAATGTAAAATATTGCTTATTTGGTTTCATTTTTTGTGTCATTTGGTGTTTGTAAAGGTTTTTGATTTTATTTAGAATTTTTGAGAATGAGAAAGAAATTAAACTTGCCGGAAATGAAGCAAGTTGATGATGACCTGACTTAATTTTTAAAGCTTTGAACCCTTTAGCACACCTAAACATATTTTTAGCTCTTAATATATTTAAATTGTTGTACATTACACATTCGAGTAGGTAGTTGAATTGAATATACAGTTGGGCCATGCCTTAAGGCGGCCTCCAATTATAGACATGCTTCACTATGTTCGGCGCCTGTCTCGCTCCTATGTCGATGTCATCTGCACTAATGTGTAAGAGAAAGAAACTTTTGGATATTTATCTCTCTCTCTCGCACACATTTAATAGTGGTTTGCTAATTTTGAATGAATATAAAATATATGAATATATTTTTAGTTAAATGAAATAAATGTGTTAGTAAAAGGTTTGAACATCATTAGTAATTTTTTAAACTTGTGTCTCTATATAAGTTAATGTAGGCTGATATAGTGAAACTTCCTTCAGACTAGTAGTATTAGACACACTCATTGACAGCAGCTGACTTACATAATGTCTTTGGCCACCATTTTATGTGAATAACTCAGTCTGTTTACAGTATTTGTGTACTCAGCTTTTTAAATTTGTTGGATTATTTTATATAGAGTATCAACTCTAAATAATATTTTTTTACTAATTACAATGACTTCTTAGAGTAGTAGTGATAAAAAAAAGAGGCCCCATAAACCTCTTACTTTAAATAACAAGCTATAAATTACTAAACTATGCAAACAAGATATACCTTTGGCTGAAATAAGCTGTAAGCTAGGTTTGGTTCACACAACCGTTTGTACAGTTGTGAACTCTAAGAAGTGCCGAAAGAAATTAAAAGTGTTACACCAGGCCTACTATATCACACTTATGACAGTATAAAAATGTTATTAGGATTTTATATGAATTTCAAGTTAAAAAAAAGGTTATGTCACACTTTACAGTGGGGCCTTGGAGCCTAAGCCGCCATATGAGCAGGACTTTACTGAATTAAATATTCCCAAAGGGACCTTTATACACCCTTGTAATTTGAAATGCATTTTTCACATTTTCCGGAAATCTAAGTACCTTGGAATAACTGACCTTTTTACTATGCATTTTTAATAATTCATTTCTTTGTAATTATCTTATAAGAACAACTTAGTGTGGCCAACATTATAAGGACATCGCAAGGTACTATACTCACATTGTATCGCAATGTCTGGTGAAACCTGCCTCAAGGGACGTATATAGCTTGAGTAAACTGGAACACATACAAATTACACATCAAGAACAAACTATAGTGGAATACTACACATGAGCCTCTCTAACATGGAATTAAGTCTAGATAAGCTGCGTTGACATTTAATGCAAACCACATTTTAAAAGTGCTCATGTCTGTACTTGTTTGATATATTACCTTGGTATGCAGAACTAATAAAGTAACAAATCTCAAAATGTCAGCAATTAGCTCTCACCATAGAGTGTGCCTGCCATGACCGCCAGCATGGTGAGGACAAGGAAGATGGTGTAGCGGTAGTAGTATAGCAGCTCCCCCCAGGTTACAAATCGGGACATCATGCAGGTACCAGCAAACGTTTCACCTGCCAGTCGAACCTTCACCGGCAGCTGATAACACCACATATATTATAACATAAACAAAACACACATGCAGCTATAGCATATTGATGATATATCCTTTTAGTAAACTTACAAGGACCTTGTATCTCAGTTTGTTGAGCAGAAAATGTTATTAAATAACATCAAAAACAACACTCATGTAAAAAAAATTAGAATCACTTAAATTACTTTTAATATTAACAAATTCTACTCATAACTAGTATTTCAAGAACCATGTGCCAATAATGTTGTAAGAGTTTACAAAGTTAGGAATATGAAGAGAAAAGTCTTCTAAAAAATCACGGATATCCAGAATATAATGTAAATTTATATGAAATAGAGTTAAAATTTATAAAACATTTAGGGGGATTTTAATAATACATTTTATTTTATATGTGAAAAAAAAATGAAAAAAACAACACTTAAGTGTCTCTGGCAGGATGAAAATACTGACCAACAGCAATGTGTACATATATATTATATATAAAAACTAAAAACTTCTACGAAGAACTACTTGCACTCACCTCGACTCGCTGAGAAGTGAGTTCGGATGTGATGATGAGGTTGAGTTTGGTGCTCAGCTCCCCAAGACTCCAGTAGTATTCTTTCAACAGGACTTGGAATACAATCGAGGTGGGACTATCCCTGTCTAGAGAACCCACAGTCAGGAGACGTTCATTCTCTGGTTTCACCTGCACACACACATGCTCAAAGTAGTTCAGTGGCTTGTGAGGTAAATTTGAGGCAACCTTGAAAAATACTTACTATATATTTGAGGCTGGTTGAAATGCCTGTAAGGTTTACATTTACTATTTATGTGTTGGTGGGAAAGCGAGGAGAGAACACATGATTCATAGTTCACTTTAAGTGTGGTCCTAATTTCTTGTCATTTCTCTACTTTTTGTGCATCACATCTTAATATCCATTCGGCAGTCTGCATATTCATACCCATTATAAATTAGGATAGAGTTTAGAGGAATTGTACTTGCATTTGTGTGGTAGAGTGTGGGACATTAAGGAAAAAAAACTTTGACCTACCTATAATAGGTAAAACAGACTAGATGAGCTAGACGTTAAGTCTACAAACTCATTGATGCAAGTGCCAAAACATTTAAACACTAATTTTCATCAACAACAGGAGCTTCCTCGAGTGTTTCTTCTTTGGAGAGGCCAATTACTGATGTTGGTAAATGTGATAGTGCTAGGGTGTCATGACAATAAATTATTCATCCTACAGCGTTACCTTGGTAAGTGTTTTGGTTATCAGGTAAGCCTGTGCAGATCCTTAAATTTTAATTTTGAATCAAATCCGAATCTAGGCTAAATGACTCTAATCAAATAACATACATAAAAAAAAATTGAATTCTAATCGAATCTCATGCTTAAAAAAGTTTCAAGTCAAATGGATTGAATCTAATGGTAAATTTATATAAGTGAATTGATTCCTAGTTGAATGCCATGTTTAAAAAAAATGGATCAAATATTTTATTTTAAAAATAGATTCATATATTAATTGAATAATTTATTTTAGAATCACTATGATAATGTTTCAAATCTAATTTTAGTTGACTATTTTACTATGTTAAATTTCTGAATTCAATCTAATAAAATTATGAAAAAAAAAAAGAAAATCATACCAGTGCCGTCAAGTTAAACACCTATATTTATCATCTTTTTTTAGGATCTAGATTTGGATTCTAGACTAATAGCAAAATTAATATTTAGATTAATGAAAAAGTGAATTCAATCCATCTCTACTAATTATTATTTAAAAAACGGTTTAGTATTAATATGTTAAGCATATTTTGACCTACGCTCATGAATTATGTAAATATTACAATATGCATTTCAATTACTGCAGATTTTTGTCATCTGAACATAAATTCATAATTTACATAATGGAACAAAATGACCTAAATTGTACATGTGTATTTTAGCCTTTAATATGTTTATTGTGAAGCTTTACATACTTCTACTAGTTACATATACATATTTTCCACCCCAAATATATTACAATATGGTATCTAATAAATTTAAATAATTAAGAGTTGAGCAATTAAGTATTTTTCACTTCGAGTCAAGTTCGGATGAAAATTTTGATTTTTTTTTAAGTTCGAGTAATAGAAAGCTCATGACCAAAATAGTGAACAAAAACTAAAATAAATTGACCACTAGAGTGACCAAAATTGACTTTTCAAAAGGAAAAAAGTGACTTTTCCTCTGTATTATTAGAAAGAATGTTAAGTTCTAGTTACTATTTCTATTTTCCAAGATTTGGATTTGGATTTTAGATTCGAAGGTAAATTGGAGATTCGTGATTCAGATTTGTAAAATAGTGGATTTGACCCAACTATAATTATATAATATGCATAGTTGGATCGAATCCTCTATTTTACAAATTTGAATCACAAATTTCCAATTTACCTTCAAATCCAAATCCAAATATTAGAAAATATTAATAACATAGGAGGAAATATAAAGATAATAGAATAATAGAAATAGTAATTAAATGTAAACATTCTTTCTTATAATACATTCATACATTCAGTGTTAAATCACTGGTCCGGGGCATGGTTGTTAAGTTCATACTATAGTTATAATTAGTTTTGAACCACCAATAAGCAGTATTAGAGCTCTAAAACCAATTTCACTTGAAACACAAATCCAAAGGATTTTAGAATCCTATCCCTAATATATAAAAAAAATGGAATCGTGACTCAAATCCTTTTTGATTCCTCCAAGTTTTCAATTGAAATTTATATACATAGTTTAAAAAAAACAGCTGAGACATGTTAAATTTATGAGTAATATGGTCTGTTGAATCAAAGTTAAAGCATTGGCTAAAACTGACTATTACTGTCAAAATGTTATTCTTATAATGTGAAAATGTGAAAATATTTATTTCATTCTCTACTGTAGACACTTAAGAAAGAAAAAAGTTATCAACACTTATACCACACAGGTTTTGGGTTTTGGTTTCCAAAATTGGTGATGTAAATGCTACTGTCACTTGAATTAATATTGCCAGGATAAAGGCAAGTCAGGTACTTCAAAATATCCTTAAGGATAGGAGTAGTAGTTACAATATGTTGGCAGCAATTTAGTGACCTTGAACACCCTTTATGAAAAAAAAAAAAAAA
>CABFOV010002562.1:55978-82836 GCA_902141375.1 Timema poppense
CTTTATGAAAAAAAAAAAAAAAAAGTTTGATTATCTGTTAAATTTGATCCGGTTTTGTAATGACTAACCAAATTTAGCTTAGCCATTTACCATAGTATAGTAGTGTATATGCCAGCAACGATATGTAATGCCAGGCTGGTTTTGTCAAAGTATATAATAAAAGAGTTTTGCTGTTGTATTTCATACTTATTTTCAAGTCCTTTATCTTCTTGAAGGACTAAAATATGTTATCAATTCTTTTATCCAGTTTTATGTAAGTCTTGCAGGTTCGCCTAATTCCTAGGATTTAAGTTGGTCATGTAAGGTTATTTTAGAATAGGGTAGCTTGGTAAGGTTATTCTATAAATTTCCTACAAAAAGTATGAAATACAAGACCAAAACTAGTTTATTTCATATTTTGGCAAAACCTCTATGGCATTATATAGAATGCCTGGATTACACACATTGCCGTTAACATATACATTCACAGGAAAGAATTTGGTAACGTAATTATAAAATGTTTGTAACAGTCTGTGAGTCTTAAAGTTTGTATATTTTTTAGTTTCAATGTAGGTCTATATCCTCCTCCGTTTCTATTAAAAACAATAAAAAAGAAAAATTAAATACAGAGTTAACTGCATATTTACTTTAATAGAAATGTAGGAAAGTTTTCTTTTTCAGAAATTGTAATAAAAAATATAAATTTTATGTTTTATGGACCTAAGTAGCCTAATGATTCACGCGGTGGTGATGAAATGTCCTGTTTTACCATTTTAGTATTTAGTATTTTAAATTTTAATATAGATTAGTTAGTAATATATTTACCATAGTAAAATTATTTTACTATAATAAATGCTTTATTACCTACTAATTAATATATACATTTGCCATTGATGGAAAAGTCGAGTCAGACAGAAAAAAATAGGAGTCTAAGTCTAAGTAAGGTTTAGCCTACAGGCGCCACAGCCCTGATTAGTCTTGTCGTTAAAATTTAAAATGTTCGATTGATAAAAGTTTATTATACTAAATTGTTATTATTGTTTATTAATTTTTTTATAAATCTTTTAAGTTTGTTTTAGTCTATCACCTACACTCAAAACTTAGCTTTAAATTGATATATAAATCAAATCATTATTTTGAATATAAATGTTCTTAATTTTGATTTAAGTACCAAGAAATGTTATAAAAATAGAACACAGAGAAAAAAAAGATTTGAAGTTTACATCTAACTGACTGAACACAATAACATGTTGCATTGTGAATGCCAAATGCTTTGAATCACACAATTTTGTTCGTGAGCCAGTGTGCTCTTTATGTCCGGCTTGGAGCCGGCGCTGCTTCATCGCTGGCACTCGAGAACCAGTCGCGGTAAGAGAGGTTCACCTGGTCTCCGCCAATGATGCCACCATGAAAAGGATTGTCTCCGATTGGTCTACTAGAAACAACCAATCCGCTAATTCCTGGACGCTAAGTGGAGAGGGAAGAAAGTTTTCAGAACAATGTAAAACAATATAAGCTAATGATAATTTTGCATCTCTGCAATTTGATTGACTAGGGCTGTGGGCACAGTTTTTGAATATAACCAGGCCTTTTCAGAGGAAAAATCGATCACTTGCAGAAATTACTGAAGTTTAGTAAATCTATTGTTTGGGGTTTCTCCCCTAAAGAAAAGTTGGCACTTCCTGCCAATCTTAATTTTTGTGGGCATAAATAGGACTTAATACCGTTTACAATTGTCAAAATATTATAAGTTGTGGTTGTCCCTCATAAGGACCCAACTAACTGACACACCCACTCTATATTTAATGTGTTTAATCAGGAGCTTATCTCCCAGGTCTGGAGTATTAGGTTTTGTGCCTTTGGTATATCAGTGCTCTATGTCTTTCACATTGTATATTTCTTTGGGTTTTCTTTTGGCCCAAGTTGTCACCCTTATACCTTGTTGTAGGGTGTATGCCCTTTTGTATTTTGTAGTAGCTTCTTAGTGTAGCCATAACCATTCCTGAGTTTATTTGATTGTTGATGAATAAATACGTTTATACTTATTTCTGTCTGCACTCATTTAAATGCACCAGTCTGTTGCTTGGTAGTAAATGACGCTAGCACTACCAGGTAACAAACATTCTATTCTTATTTCAAAAGTCTTCAGCCTTAAATGTTTCATTTTAATCTTGAGTGTTAATGATTTATTTATTTTTATTTCTTATTCTTCGATATATTCTATGTTATTTCTGCTCTGATGTACTATAATTGTGGCACATCTTTATCCGTCATTGGACAAATTATTTCGTCCAGCTAATGAATAGCAGTTAGGTAGATTACTCATCCTCTTCAGTGGGCCTACCTCACTTTCTAATTTACGTCTACAATTGAAATGGCAAACAGCATTTATTACTATTTTTTTCAGTGTAGCTAAAAAATTGAATATATCATGGTGTCTACTAAACTTGACCAATGAAATCCCCGACCTTTTCCCTGATTATTTCCTAAAATTCCCGACTAAAAAAGTATAGTCACTTCCTTCTAACTCACCCCCCTTCCCCCGCCCTTGTTTTTCCATTAATCTTTTTAAAAATAATAATAATAATAAGTTTTAAAATTTGAAATCAAATTGTTTCTAGGAATTAAAAATATATTACACAGCTACAAACAAAAAAGTTACATTATAATTTACTGATTATTGTATTTCATATTTTGAGTAAAATATCATTTTCCCGGACTTTTATTACGATTTATCAAATTCCCGACTTTTTCCCGTTTTTTCCCGATCTCTTTAAATTCCCGGCTAATTCCCGTTTTCCCTGAGTTTCCCGGATGGTAGACACCCTGATATATTCTAGATTTACTTCTTACTTTTATCGAGGAAATCATCCTTATAATCCAGTTCAAAACCAATCTTGATGATAATAAAAGCTGTAAACATATTTTATATTACAAGGTTGAGTGCTAAAAATACACTTTTCCGTTTAAAAAGATTTTTTTTTAAAAGTATGTAGCATGTAAATGCGCAGGTTTTACATGTAAACATAAAATTCCATAAATATAATTTACACTGTGATTACAAGTGCTAATATATTCAAATAATATGTGGCAGGTGTTAACTCACTGTGGATTTATGTTGCCAGAAAGCACTAATGCTCCAGGAAAGCTGCCCAGCCTCAGTTGATAGAGGCGGAACCACTTGCAAATCGACATCTTACTCTCAAGTCACGCTTCCAAAAAAAGGCAAATAATTTTCTCTGGACACCACACCAGCAAAGAGCGCTAGTGGTCATTCAGCGCAATTTCACAATTTAACCCCCCTTCTTCCCTTAGATGTCCATATGCTATTCTGTCCTCGAGTTCGTCAGGTTCGTAACTATATAAGCGTCATCCCTAACTTCACATAATATATTTTATTGTATCAATTCGATGGAGGAAGAACTTGGATGTAAACTTACATCACCGAAGTATCTACGAGTCACTACAATGTGTATATCCGCCCTGTTGCAGAGGAAGCCTCTTCTGAGACTAAGTATATATGAGTTAGAATCTAAACTCCTCTTTTGCTATGTCCATAAGACATAATTTTATGTGTCAGAATGTCTGACTTTATTGTCTATGTCCATCAGACATAAGTCTTTGTGTCAGGATGTCTGACTTTATTTTCTATGCCCATAATGCTTAGTTTTAAATGTTAATCTTAACACTTTTTTTTTATGTCCATAATACAAAGAGTTGTTCGTTTAAGTTATGACATGTTTTCCTATGCCTATATGGTGTAGTTTAGAATGAAGGGTTTAATGTTCTATTTATCATGGACCATAGATCTTAAATTACTATGTCAGTGTGTGTGACTTATTTATCTAAGTCCTTAAGACATAGTTTTATGTATTAGGGGATAATAATTACTCCCTAAAGGATATGTCCATAATTAAACTCTCTTTATGGTGGAAGTCAGGTTATCTAACATTTTATTTTATGACCTAGTTAGGTCAGTGACAGATAGCAGTCACTATTATCGCTTTGTAGTGTATCTATTTAGGGTGCACAACCTGTGGGAGCACTGCCAGTTGGTAGTTGTGGCCTGCGGGAATAGTGTTTTGTCTCGGCCCCTGTAGGAGTCGTTTGTATCAAGTTATATTAATATTGTATATTGTTAGTACTTATTATTGTGTGCCCTAGTAATGGGTGGAAGTATAATAATTATAATATTGAATGTCCAGGCAGTACTCAATAGGAAGTGACCAGCCATAGTATGTTAACCGTGTAGATGCCCGATTGCTCGCCATGTACTATTTGTAAAATGCTGGTTCCTTTTTAAGGAAATTAACTTTAGGTTCTTGTAACTCTCTAGGGAGTTAACTCAAGCCAACTAGCTTATTTGTATATCCATCCTCATAGTAACACTATAAAATTATAATTAAACACCTGTTGTTTTCATTAACTATAATTTCACTATTATTCATAAGTAGACCTATCTGGTCTTAGTCTGGTATTAGCTAGAATGGATTATCTTCATGTATTGTGGCTTATCCATATATTATTATTTTTCCTATTTTTGAGGGTTGATATGTTGAGGCAGACACTCCTTCGTATGAGAATGAGCATTGATTCTCATTTTAAGAATTATTATTATTATTATTATTATTATTATTATTATTATTATTATTATTATTATTATCACCGCGTCTTACTACCTGTTCGGGTTGTACGCACTTAAGCTAATGTGTAATGGTAGGGTGATTGTGAGATGAAATGAAGGACCTACAGTTTAACGTGGGATCCGAACCACGGTGGAGGCCTGGTATTCCCCACATTCACAAGATGTCTTTTCAGAGGTGAAGGAAGGGTTTGGTAATCAGATAAATCTTTGCCGGGACCGAGGATTGAGCCCCGGCCGCCAGCATAGAAGTCTGACACCTTACCCCTAGACCGCCAGGTCACCTTTTAAGAGTTACTAAAATATTCTATAATATATACTTTCTTACTTATGTTAGTGCCTTGTCACCAAGGTGTTTATTTCTATTCCAACGTATCGTGAAGTTTATGATCATGGTAACTGAATAAAGTTATCTTTAATAACAATGGGCTGTTTGATCAATACTGTATTTACATATATATGTAATTCTATTTCTTTTGTTTACATTTAATTAAATTTATGTATTAAACTTTTCTATTTCTAGTATGTCTCATCCTTCCCAAAATAACCTTATTTAACTATGTGTGTAATTGTAATCATCACTTCTTCTACTTGATAGCAGCAGCGAGGATTCATGTATAATAATAAAATTAAAGTGATATATATTTTAAAAGTAGATAAAACTTTCTTTAAGATGAGATCAAAAACCCAACACAGTTTTTTTTAAATATATATATATAAAAATTTTAGAGTTGATATATATCTTAATAGATATTCATAAAATTTTTTCGGAGGTTGTTATTAAAAATCATGCACCCTTACCCATTACAACACTAAATTTTCAATTTTGATAAAGAGATATTTTGTTTGCTGCCTTTAAAAGTTCGCACACTAGGTCTCATCAGAAACATTAATAAGTGGACCTTGCTATCGGTGGCCATGTTTGATCCAAGCATAGTATGACATATTGGTATTCATAAAAATTTAAGTTAATCATTTTGAGATATCAGGTTTGGAAAGCGTAAAATCTTTTATGCTTATTTATATAATTTTTTTCTGAATTTATTAATGGTATGTTAATAAATAAACAATTTGAGTGGATTGTGTTTGAAGAACTGGACAACTTCAACTCAAGAAATAAGATACTCTTGGATATAAGCCCTGGAATTAAATCAAAGCTGTCTAAAAGACATGGACCAGGAAGAACTAGTTAACAGGTACCCGAACTGAAGAGATGTGTTGAAAAATAAATATGGAAACTGTAGTCTGTAGTAAAAATTATAAAAGCGAATGTATTCTGGACTTAAGCCCTCATTTTTTTGGAAGATTACTAATTCAACTTGTATTGATACAAATAATAACATCGATTTCACTATAAAATATCATCACTTTTTGATAAAAAGAACACAAGTTTTCCTCTCTTTGTATGCCTCTAATTATAGAAGTAGTGAAGTAAATCTCTTTTAAATACCACGTTTTCATATATTTGGACTCAAAATTTGTTAGTAAAATGAAAATTCAGATTTGTAAAATAGTGGTTTCAACCTATCTCTAAAGTCAATTATTTAGCCATTGGTCCACTTTATTGCTAAACATTAAAGTTAACTCTTAAAATATATTTTTACAAACATACAGCTAGTAGTGAGCCTATATATAAACCAAGATGAATAGTTGTGATTTAAATAATGACAATAACCAAGGCAAGATCCAAGTTAGTTCAAAGATGATTAATTTACAGTCCATTTGGAAAAAACCAAAACTTAAGCTCACCTGTATTTGTGCAAGCACATCCACATGCCCAGAAATACGAACTGTGCCCACCACGTGTGTATCGCTAAGATACACCTCCTGAGCATGTAGAAAGAATGCTGGTAAGAACGGAATGGTGAATGATGGCGAGATTACATTGCTGTTGATGACATAGAGGCTGAAGTTTGTGTTCATCACGCTCTTCTCAAGAGAGATGTGGCCAGACGGGACGATGCGGCAGAAATAGTTGCCTTAAACACAAGAGAGGGATTTCTGAAAAGATGTTAATGGTAGAAAAGTTGTGTTAAAGCAAAACTGATGGCCTCCCACTCTCCTTCCCAATGATTTAATTTTAATTCAACAGAAATATACGAGAATAATTTATTTGACACTCATGCCCCAGAATAATAGAGCCAGCAGTATGTATTGTATATGTACCCATTATTTTCTTTTTAGTGGCTACTTTATATTTTAAATATCTCTATAAGGAAAAACTCTTTTCACTTCATGAGATAATTGCATTATAATTATTTGGAAGAAGGTATAGGAAAGGTGGATAGAAAGATATAAAAGGAAAGAACACAATATGGCCTGTACAATGAAATGAAGAACACAGTTCACAATTTACATTGCTCTTTGTGTGTGTGTGCATGGGCACACACGTGAAGTGGTGAGTCATTGTGATCTGTCTACCAACAGTTATTTGTTAGGTTTAGAAAGAGAAAGAGATATTGAAAGATTTAGAGGAGAGAGATATATTCTAGTCTAAGATTTTTTAAGGCGTTGTAATGAGGGGAGAGGAAGTAGCTTGCCAAGGTCTTCGATTTATGAGCGGTCAGCCTGTCAGCAAGTTAAAATTACAAGGGTGTTAAATTAAATAACCTTTAAAGGGTGTCTATTCTAGATAACATTTAAAAGGCTTCAAACAAAGAGGTTTTAAAGAGTTTCAAACATGGATAGGTACTATTTAAGAGTTAACAAACCTAAAGGACATTATAGGGCATTAATCTAGAGAATATTTAGGGTGTATCAAACCTAGAGAACATTAAACAATGTTTTTTCCACATTCTTAGCTTTTTCCATCTCGTGAACAATAAAGTTATTCCAGGCTCTGGGAACGAGGATATGATCCGTGTGCAAAGTACCAGCCCAGTAAGATATTTAGACACCACTATACACCACATCTCCAACTTAGTAGTGATGAGAGCCGGTGCATAGACAGCAGGGAGGGGGGTATATTGGGATATATACCCCCCCCCCAAAAAAAGAAAAACTTATTCCTGCAATAATAATTTTAATAAACATTAAACCCTGATTGATGTAAATAAATATTGTAAAACATTCTCCAGTACGTTGCTGATGCCAATCTAATATAATTACATACTTGCATACTAGTATCACCACTTGTGAGAACTGCACAAATGTTATGGGGTCAAGTTCAGAAGTGGAAGAAGACAATGAAAATAAACTTGTGGATACCACCATTTGTGGATGTTCAGAAGTTGAATCATTAGCAAACTCAAGAGGCCTACTCCGCTTTTACTTAGCCCTTGACCGAAACCTGATAATCCCACGTATTCTGTCTCTTCAACTCCAAACCCTCTTTATATTGGACTATTGTTGGGGAAATCATACACGAATGCAAAAAAGTATAACTAACAATCATGTTTTTCTCACGATACAGGTACCATCCAAAGGTAGGCTTCAAAACATCCTACAGTATTCTTATGTACTCCAGTTCGAAACCACTTCCTGTTTTAGTGTAACTAAAACTGGCCCTCCAGAACTAAATCAATTTTTAAGCTGATTTTCATTTTTGTTAATAAGATCGCCCAAACAACCCATTTCAAAGGAACAAAGTAAAATGTAAAAAATATGTTTAAATCTGCCACAGGAGATAAAAAAAAGAATTTTAAATTTATTCTTTTGTTAACTAAAAACCTAGATGTTTGTATCTATTTGTAGAGATTTGATTTCATATATTCTTCCCCCTGCCCTCCCTTCTGAAAAAAATTCCTGGCTATGCCCCTGGATGAGAGTCTAGTCAGTACCAAAAATAAAACCAGCCTGATGCAAATACCTTCTTAACAAACACCACAACAGTCATGTTTATTTAATCATCACTCTAGTGAGTAAATATATATGTCATAGCAACTGACTTTGTATAGTGTGTAATGTGTTCTTATTTCTGTTAAAAAAATAGCTGTAGTTTGTTTTATTTATTTCGAGTTTATTTTTAAATTGTAATTCTAATTTTGATTTTCAGTTTTTGAAGAGTTTTAATGTTTTCATTAAAATATTTACAAGATTGTTTGTGAGGAGAAGTTTCAGAAGTGAGCATGCGCTATAGTAGTAGAGTCCAAGTTTATCATAGAGGTGCGAAAGTAGGGTACTAGGCACGTTTGATTTTCTACACCTAGCAATTATTTTTTTAAAGAAGATTTTATTCGTCCTTATCTCTTTTGTCTGACAAAATAATGATTATGGATTAAATTGTGGTTTTCAAGTAGGCCTAGCTAAGTAATTTTTGAATCCAAAATGCTTTGTTTATGAGGTGAAAGATTCAACCATCAAATCCAGTAAAACACAGAATCCTTGAATCTCTAATACTTGTCAGGATTCAGTGGATTCGAGGATTCAAGAAGTCTATCTCTAATCAATAGAGTACAGATAAATTGTAAAAAGTATTGAAAATTTATAAAATTAAATTATATATTTTTTTTATTTAGAGGTGAAAAAAATCAATTAAATCTTTATCTTTTGTCTTCCATCATTTCTTCTGAAAGAAAGAGCATTTATTTCTGTAACGTTTGATATAAGTTTGGTGCATGTATTATTTCAGGCTATAAACTACATTAATTTGAGTAAAGTAATATATATACACACACACATACATACTTTTGGAGTAAGCACCTGTATTTAGGAAAACTCTCTCCACGCAACCCTTTGTTGTATTTAGTGTAAACTCTCCTTCTCTTTTATTTTGTGCTGCACACTGAACATAGTGGTTCCTTTTTATTTTAAAGTTTTCTTATTCCTCTAGGTCATTGTGTTTCATCTCCCACAGCATTGCTTACTACCCAACTGGTTTTAATTATCTACAACCATGCAAAGAACCCCAATTTATTTCATATGATCCTTAAGTTAGATATTTTGTTGGGTTTCATGAAAAATAAATACTGTCAACAGTCAGACACTAATAAAACTGTTTATTTATGCCTACCAGCCTACGTATTGTATATAGATTGTTTGTTTAGGATAAATTCAAATAATCTGATTACTTAGTAAGTGCTATCAAGTTTTAAGAATCAAATAACGACTTACCAATCCATAATTTGTTTTTAAATTGATTTTAACTAAGAGTTTATTATTATTTTTAAATATGTTATTGAAGTAATTCTAAAAATATTCAAACGTAGTCCTGCCTAATAAAATGGGAATAAACATATTGCAACAGTCGAAAATATGTTCGTGTTTTAAATAAAATGTATTCGCAGAAATCAATACATGGCAATAATTGGATATATTTCTTGTTTTCTATGCAAAGATAAATAATTTAGACATAAAATAAAATAATAATAAAACATACTCGGGCATTATTGAGTTCACTATTTCCAATGTATGTTTAGTTGTTAATCATGTTTTGTTAGTTTTTAAAAAAATCTGTTTGTATTTTTATTTTTGCTTTCTTATTAAAATAAATTATAAACCTTCAATGTTGATTAAAATTGATCAAAAGGTAACGTGGCCTAATATGTTTGTTCATTTCACATGTTTTTTTAGAAACTTAACTTATTCTAACAGCACTTTTAAAAATAGCTAAAAGACACTCAAAATTTGATTGGATTTTTAAACAAGAATATAAGTCTAGAATGTTTAGTTTGGATTCTAACCAGTATTTTGCGAGGGGGTTTTGGGGTTGTTTAAAAGTGAAAGCATGATTGAAATAACTCTTAATTTACAATTTAGGCCTATATTGTGTAATGAATGTCTTTTGTAAATCATTAAAATTTCTAACAATTTGCTAGGATTCGAATTCGAAAATAAAATGTAGATATGGATTCGAAAAAGAGTATATTCAACTCATCTCTAGTATGGAATCATTTTTCTTCTTCTAACTACTACATGTTAGAGGTGTGTGGGTAGGTGTGTAGGCAGGTAGTTAAGTATGGTTTTTTTCACTAGTTTTTTTATGGTAGATATTCAAAGGTTAGTAGGAAAATAGGTGAGAATTGCCCTCTTTTTTAGACCAGAATAGTGAAAATGGGTTGAGTGTAAAAGGGTTAAGGAACATTAAAATTTAAATTACATCACAATTAATTATTTCAGTTATTACTATAACAAATTTATTTAAATATGTATCTTATTATAAATTGCGGCTGAAATTATTATTTTTTCAAATGTAAAACTATTAATTATATTATCATTTTAAACGAGTCTTTTTTTTCAATATCTCAATCTTATTTTAACTTTTAATGTAATAAATAATTGGTTTGTATTTGAATAATAAAGTTTTAATATTGTATGTAGAGCCTTAAATAGGTAGTTATGGATATTTGAGATTCAATAAACTACCAGAAACAATATTGTTTCTTTACTTTCAAATTATGAGTTGTGGTTCAGCCTTAAAAAGTGTTGTACAAGGAGTATTTTATACCCAGTCACACATGCAGCAGAAACATAGACATTGAATGTAAGAGAGACTAGGAAAGTGGAGACCATGGGAATTATGTTTGTAAGGAGCATGTTAACTGTCATGAGGAAAAACAAGATTAGGAATTAAGTTATCCAGGAAAGAATAGCGGTACAAGGAGTCCATAAAATAGTAAAGGAAGCAAGACTGAGATAGTATGGGCATGTAATAAAGATGGAAAAAGAAATGATGCCCAAGAAAATGTTGGAAATGAAATATGTAGGAAAAATACTGCAAGGAAGGCCAAGAAAGAGATGGGCGGAGCAGATAATAGAAAGTGTTCAAGTGAGAGGAGAAGAAGATGGAGAGAAGCAATTAAAGGAGGAAGAGTGGTGAAGGGATAGAGGAAGATGGAGGGAAGAAATTAAAGGAGAAGGAATGGTGAAGAATGGTGGAAGATGGGGGCATTTTACTAAACTGGCCCGGCCACAGCCTGGAAATAACTGTTATTGTTGTTGTTGTTGTTGGTGATGATGATGATGATGATGATGATGATGATGGTGGTGATGATGATGGTTCAGCCCTAACATACATTATAGTACCAACTTAACAAACAGACCCCAGACTCTTTATTTAATACTTATCTATTAACTATAATAAATGTATTTTAACAAAAATTACATTTACAAAGGAAAAGTGGCACCAAATGGTTCTTTTAAATTAAACATTGACAAGAGGATAGAAGGACAAGGCCTACAAACCTACCAGAAAACTGTCGGCCTCAAAGTTCACAATTAAAAACATAATAAAACACATTATTATGGTAAATTTTCAAGGTACTTCATTCCCCTTCTTCAGAAGAAGAGAGTAAAACACCAAATGGATTATGGCAGCATGGCTAGAGAGAGGAGAAAGTTCACTTATATTCTGTTGTTGCCTGTTTATTTATTATTATTTTTTGCTTGGATTTTGTAGTTGCCTGTTCAAACTTGAGGTTTGACTCTTGGTAGATGGATAGAATGTAGTATTTATATATGTTTTATTGAATTATTAAATAATAAGTTAATATTTATTATTATTGTTTATATCTAATAACTGATTGGTGTAAGTAGGCCTGCTTGGAGGAAAAGGAGAGAAGGTTATCTAAGGTTGAGACCAGGAGGGTGCCTGGATTTGGTTATATATTGGTGAGCAAGTTCCCACCTACAAGGCTGAGAAGAATTACAATTAGTAAATAGCATGAAGTGCTAATTGTTTGTCAGGGTCGTTGTAGTTGGTATAAAAACAGTGACCATTCATTTGTTTTCCGAGTGCTCCTGTGGTGAGGCCAATGTAATCAGCAATGCAGTAGTTGCATTGTAACTGGTATATAAGATTTTCTGTGGAGCAGTAATAGTGACTACAGTTTTCTGGTAATTGTGTATACATTGCTCTTCTATCCTCTTTTCAAATGTTTAATTTAAACATTACATTTAGTTATTATTTCTTTATAATATTTTCCAAGGTTCAAATTTTCAAAATAGTGCATTTGACCCAATTCAAATTATATTTTTATTGAACTCTAGTTCAGCTCAACTTGGTATCTATTTGAGAAGTTCACTCAAGCTTGACTTGAATGAAAAAAATTGAGCTCACAAACCCTTAAAATAGACTGTACCTGTGGTCACATTAAAGCCTTGATGTACAGCAAAAATGTCCAACACGTCCAAATTTGCCACAGGGCTGTCAAAGCGAAGATCACAAATGAAGGGATAGGTTTCCATGCGGATGTCCTGGTAACAGGAACCAATGTCACCAATGTGATTGGAAGACTTGTCACTGGGGCTGTACGTACTAGTGAATACAAATGGAACATCGTAGAACAAGTCGGGCCGTGCATTGGTCAGTGTCCTCACATTCAATACAGACAGGAATACGATCTATGAAAAAAATAAACACAAATAAAAATTTGTATTATTTATCATTCATTAAAAATACATATTTAACAAACATGTTTCACTTTACTATTCACCAACTACCCAAGAGCTAGCTAAGAGAATACTTGTAAACCCGTTAAAAATACCAGCTTTCGCTGGCCACAGCATTGGGGTATTTTGAGTATTTTACATTTTGGGTTCAATTACAAGTCTTTAATACAAATATTTTGGATTTGAGCTCTACAGATTTTAGGCTCGGGCAATTAATGCTTAAATATATGTTAAGACTTAGATATTGTCATTTACACATTGCAAAGATATGTGTTCAAATTATTTAATTTATAGAATTGGATATTGAAGATAAATTTCACTATAATTAAAACCCGATGCAAGTTGTTTTTACTCTAGACATATCTGTTTTTTCTTTTATAACACACTTTGTATACTAAAATATTTACCTTGACTCAATATTTGTTCATTGTACAAGTCAAGGTCAAGCCTCATACACTTAATTCGAACATAAACAAATCCATTTGTTCAGATTAGCAGGGTTTAAGTGTATGAGGCTTAATTTAATTTTAAAACAGTATTTGAATGATGATGATGATGATGATATGATTTTGATTTAAATTGTCAACTTTTAAAATTATAGGTTATTGAAAACTATAATGGGCAGCTGAGGTTAAAACTGAATGGCCTATAGGTTGGCAATCTGGCAATAACAAGGACTTTTGGAAAATTGAATGTGAGAGGAATGTGTGGTAAAAAGAAAGAATTGTTAGATAAAATGATTGGGAGAAGAAGTGATATTCTGTGTATATGTGAAACCAAGAGGAAAGCGAAAGATATTTTGTTGACGAGTGATGAAAGCCTGGCACTGTGGTTAGATGTGGATGAATGGGTGAGGGAAAGTCAGGGAGTAGGTTTAATTGTAAGCCCAACAGTTAACTGTGGGTATGTATGAAAATATGCATTCGAAAAATTATGTTAGTTGCTGGTTATACTTCAGTGGAGAGTGAAGATGAGAATGTGAAAGTACAATTTTGGAAGGAGCTCAATGAAGTCTTGAATGCATGTGAACGAGGTGAAAAGAATTATCTTATTAGGAGATATGAGTGGATGGGTGGATAGTCAAAGCGAGAATTCAGAAAGTGTGTTAGGAAGGTATGGGGGATGACAGGTTTATCGATAATGGTAATGAGTTAGTGATCTGTGTTTAGAAAAGGGTTTATTTGTGTTAAGCAAATGGATTAAGTACAAAAATATTCACTTGTATGCATGAAAAACAGCTGATTCAAGAACAATGATTAATTTTTGTGGTGTATGATGAGACTTTTAAGTTTAGTAGAGAATATTTGAGGTGTTCATGGAGCTTAATGTGGAACAGATCCCTTCAGAACTATCCAGGGTGCCTACTCAACTTGACCAATGAAATTCTCGACTTTTTCCCTGATTTTCCCTGGTCATTTTATAAAATTCCTGACTTGAAAAAAAAGGTATGTCACACCCTTCTCGCTCCCCCCCTCTCCTTGTCAAGATTTTATGTTTTTTTATGAATAGTAATAAGTTTTTAAAATTTGAAGTGAAGCTGCTTTTTTATTTGTATTAACATAACCTACTAAGAATTTAAAAAAAAGATAATGAATTTTACTTGGAAAAAAACAAATAAAACCCACGATCATTTATAAATAAGTAAGCTAATATTAATAGTATATCAAACAAATACTTAAAAAAATATAACATACTATATTTAATGATTACTTATTAATTGCTACGCCAAGATAATTATAAAGAAATATGTGAAGTTCATAAATAAATACAGTATATATTCAGCTTGCAAGTTCTGGTTAAGTGGCTGCTAGTATAAATCAAATGTTTATGAATGATAATACATTACGAACTCAAGTTTGATACATTAAAAGATCATTGCACCCTAAGTCAGAAATAAATTACAGCTAGAACACTCTATGCACTGTAAATAAATAAATGCCTATACAATTATATAAGGATGAGATAGATGTTAAATGAATAAACATTTAATTTTTCTTCAGTCCTTTTATTTCTTCATAGATTTCTGCTAGAGCCTTTTGTGACCCTAAGAGAAACCTCTGCTATTTTGCTTCAAGTTCTTTTGCCAGGAAGACTGCCTTTCTCTTCTCCACCTTAGCCGTGTCTTCTGCGGTTTGTTTTAATCGCTGGTTCTCTAGGTCTTGTTTCCATCACATATTTGCACTACACATAGAGGGGAGCAAGTCTCTATGAACAAGAAAATTATCAATACCCCCAGCATCCATCACCGCATCGTAATCAATGCGCTGAGCCATGATAGAGCCTTCTTTCAGGTGTTCTACACTCACCTCTCTCAAGAGTGGCATTTCCATGCGAGAGGGGAAGAAGCATACGTACAACTCTCAACCTCTTTCAAGAGTGGCATTTCCATGCGAGAGGGGAAGAAGCATACGTACAACTCTCAACCTCTCTCAAGAGTGGCATTTCCATGCGAGAGGGGAAGAAGCATACGTACAACTTTCATTAAGTTCTTGGCCCATTGGTTGCTAAGTAGAGACGCCCAGAAACCATCCAGTCAGGTTTCTCTCAAGTAAGCTTTTAGTGTGAGTTTCCCTTTTTCTTGGTTGACAAGCTCCTTGTACGCCCTGTCAGCATTTTGGGCCACAGATGCAGGAATGAAGTTTGATGTTCTACAATCCTGCCGAAAGAGAAGAGCATCAAGGTCTTTGATGCCTTGACAGTTTTATAAAGCTAAGTGTGTCACAGAGCCAATATCAATGTCTCGAGCTCCTTTCAGATTTTCTCCCTTCTTCAAATCAACTTTTTGAAGAAGTGTATTGCCAAGGATTTCATCTTTCACAACTCTCCCCATACATGTTTTGAGGATATTCAGCAGATTGCCATGGAGGAAAGGAGACATTGGAGAGTCTGACAAATTCATTCAGGAATGGTTCCAAAGACAGGAAGAGAGCTACATTTGGTTGTAGGAGCTTGTCTTAGAGGGAATAAGATATTACTTTGAAACTGGCAAAGGATGCAGTTGCTTTCATAGTCTTGTGTGTGTAAATGTACTCGAGAAGATTTCCAAATTGTCAAGAGTTTCCAGGGCCCTTTTGGCTACATCAACATTTTCCAGCCACCTCACACTACATAACTTCATTGGGAATGTTGAGGAACCTGTCACAGCCATATAGGTCCCTCGACGACTGGGACTGTCCTTGAATAAGAAGTAAGTAACATGCTTTGAAAAAACTAACAAGGTCCAAAAGGCTTTTTAATGCCAGCTTTGAAGGCGACATTAACTATATGCAAACCACAACTGCCAATGTCTAACATTTGTGGACCATGGGGATCTTCTACTAACTCCCTCTTTAGCATCTGGAGCAGTTTCATGTTTACATTTGGACCGTCCATCGATAATTGGATACTTTTCTGAACATCAAGGCCGCCGAGTCCCTCCTTTAGTGCACTGAGGAGGTCAAACACCATTGTTTTGTTCAAAAACATAGATGTGTAGAAACATGAACAGACTTGGTTTTTGGAATCGTCCCAGTAACAAACAACAATGTCCATCTGTTGTTTTTGCGCAAACTTATTCAGGCTTTCATCAAAGTCGACTACAAAAAACTTACACTTCTTAACTGCTGTCACCAGTTTTTTTTTAAATAAGGAGCAAGTCTATACACAATGCTGTAAAATATCTTATCCTCGCTTAGTGTCATATCAGTGCTGTTGAACTATCACGAAACATTCGTTTGAAGAGTCTGATACTGCTTTAAGCATGACTCAGAGAATTGTGATGTACCGTAGTTTGAATACACCAAAGAGTTTCACATTCAGTTACATTAGCATTTACTTTCCACCACTTGTCTTGTTCGGAGGTCTCAACAGTAGGCCTACTGGAATGTGTGCTATGAAGGGATGACATTTGAGATGTAGAAGGGGAAGGAATGTCTACTGGAACCAAAGCCGAAGAGCAAGATGGAATCACTAAGTCTGCTGATGCTGAAATCGAAAAATGTGATGAACCAGCTGAGAAACTACTGGCACATGTGATGGTGGTTGGTGGACGAGAAAAATAAGTGCTCAAAGGAACATATTTGTTTATATTAGCTTAATTTATCTTATGCCTTTGTGATTTGGAATGGCTTGTTGCTAAGGATCTACTCAAAGATTCATATAAATTATTTTTTTTGCATAAAGTGCAAGTCGCATAGCCTTTCTTCGGTCCATTCTGTAACCATACAAAATCCTCCTTCCAACTTTCTTGAAATTGTATTTTTGACATGATGGTTTTACAAATTTTTATCTGAAAAAAAAAATTCATGATTTAAATAGGCCTAATAAAATCTGTAACAATATTTAATCATGTGTAACTAGCCTTTTGTGCTACACAGTACACCATAATTACACCTTTTTTGAAATAGTTTTTAAAAAAATCTGAGATTATTTTCTATTCTTGAAATAGTTAAGAGAAAATGAATGGTTGATTTTGGTTTTTCCTGTTTTTCCATGGAAATATGCTTTTTGGTGACAATATTCTTATCTTTGTTTAAATAATCCCAAAAAGCAAATTAGTGCCAAAATAAACCAATTCTGTTATGTCACAACAGGTTTTATTCCCGCTATTAAATATATGTTATCTATAGGCTTCACTTTTTTATATCTATCATAAAAAATTTAAATTGGTAGCACGCACATTAGGTATGTATTTAAAAATTGTATATGGCTGTAGCCTTTCTTGAGTATCCCAATTGCAATGAATTTTTTCTGAGAAGACGCCATCTTTAAAAGTAAGTTCAGAATGTAGCACCCAACAATAGGATGTGTGCCATCATCAATTTATAGATTACACACAAGCCACATTTCGTGACCATGGCTCAAAAAATGTGGTCATAATTATATGTACCTACATCTACACACACTTAAACAAAAAATTGGTGCGGATGTGTTTCAAATGGCTTAAAATAGATTTTTCTAGTCTATAAGCTAACTACTAGCTTTTTTAAATGTTTCTGTTGCGGTTTTTAGCGTTCGTGTTTCGAGTATACTAATTTGGTGGAATAATGATTTTTTTTTTCAATTGTATAATAGTTTTTAGAAGAATATTCTAATAAAAAGAGAGTAAGGGGCAAGGAATAATTCTAAGTTTGAATTAAAAACTCACATTTTAATTCATGATAATGGATGAATTTCAGAGTTTGTACTCTGAAAATGTTTTAGTGTCAATTTTATTTTGTGCTTTCAAACATTATGAAAAAATAGTTTATATATTTTTATGAAAAGGTATGTATTTATTTTTGCTTACTACTTCTCAAAATCATTCAAATGATTAATTTGATTATTTGAGAAATAATCAAACAATTATTTGATAGTTGAAATCTTTCGATTATAGCCATCACTAGTTTAACTGTGGATTATTATGGGCCTACTTTTAAACACATAAGAAATAACATTCCCTTAAAAAAACAAGATTCATCTTTACATTTTTTTAAAGTAAATAATATTATACTTAAAGGTTAAAACAAAATTCTTACCTACAGTTCTTGTATATTTTTAAATCAATTTAATTTTCAATCTTATGTCTCATAAATAAACTACGATAATGTATTAACCACACAATAACAGTAAAACGAAGATATTCAGGTTGTTTTAAACAGTCCACATACTAAAGTAAGAATAATATATAATAAAAGGTTTTTACACTATAAACAGATTTTTCAAATTGAAGTAGTAGACTAATATTTTGCAACTACGTGTTAAAGCTGACCAAAAGAAACAAAGCAAATGTGATCTTGACTGAAGGCGACTGACTATTGACCCCCCGCCCAGATCCAAATAATGGACTTATCCAACTCTAGCTGTCTATCAGGTGGCCATTGACTTAGTAACTATAAACGCCACTTACTTGATGCAATAGTAGTTTGTCAAGTTTCGATAAGGACAAATTGTGCTATTTATTTATTATCTCACTGTGACAGTTGTCGGGCATTCAAACATTTAACCACCGGCATGACATGTGTGTTCTTTAAAAAAAGTAACACCAGATTTGGTCAGGCCAACAAGTTGGATCGTCTGTCCCCGCTCTTTCTCCCTTCCCCAATTCCTTCTACATTAACGCGCCTGACCTAGCTGCAAGATGGCTGTCATGATAGATAACTGGTACGGAGTATTTAAAATAAGTCAGCGCTATCTGACATTTTTATTCTGATGCGGTTAATTTACCTCTGCTTAGATTTTAAGATTATTTTATTTCATATTTTGAGTAAAACAACATTTTCCTGGATTTTTTTTGTAATTTTCGAAATACCTGACTTATTCCCGTGCCATTTAAAATTCCCGGCTAATTCCCGTTTACCCGGATGATAGATACCCTGCTATCTCAGTACCTAGTTGAATTAAGTAGGAATTTTGTGAGGAATCAGCGCAAGTAATAAGCCAGTAAGAGTGAAAGTGGAAAAATTAAAAGATAAAAGTGTGAGAACGCAATATGAAAGATTACTTGGAGAAAATTTAACTTTACAAGAACTTGAATGGCATGTCGAAATAAATGATAATAATTTAGAAATTGCTTTGGACAGAATAAAAGAGGCTGCTGTTGAGTGCATTAAAGATGTGTGTGGATCTGCGGTGGTAGGAAACTTAAAAATAGATGCATGGTGGAATAAACAGGTAAAATAAGCTGTGAGGGAAAAGAAAGAAGCATACAAACGATTAACTGCTGTGAATAGTGAAACAAAGCATAAGAGGTAGTGGTACATCTAGAAAGAGAAGGAAATAAGAAACATGGAGTGCAAGGAAAGAACTATATCATTCAAAAGGAACGTGGTGAGATGGTTTGGAATGACAACAGTATAAGAGAGCGAAGGAGGGAGTATTCTGAGCAATTGTATAGCAAAAACATAGAGAAAGTAGCAGAAAATAGGGGAAGTGCTATGATGTGTGAAAGAATTAAAAAGGCTGAAGTGTTAAAAGCCAAGAAAGTGTTAAGGAATGGAAAAGCTGTGGGCGTATATGGGATCACAAATTAAATGCTTGAGAGTGGGGGCATGATACTATTTGTAAGAGTGTGTTAATTGGTCAATGTGTGTGCTGGGAATTCAAATGTTCCTAATGACTGGAAGAATGGTGTTAATGTTCCTTTGTACAAAGGCAAAGGCAATAAGAGTGAATGTAAGAATTATAAGGTAATCAGTTTGTTGAGTACTATATATAATGTTTTTGGGAGAGTTTTAATTGAAAGGGTGCATGAAAAAATTGCAAACAATATTTGGGGTATGCAATGTGATTTCATTCCAGGTAGAGGTAATATGAACTAGATATTTGCGTTGCAACAAGTGATTGAAAAATATATGGCAATGAGGAAGAAAACTTATTGTGCATTCAATTGATCTGGGAGCCGCCTCGGTGGCGTAGTTGGCTAACGCGCTTGTCGTGTTGAGCTTAATCGCTGAGGATGGGGAGATCGAGGTCCGAATCTCGGTCGGGTGAACTGAGGTGTTTTTTTTCTAAATAGTTTTCCACTCTTCCTCCACGCAAGTGCGGGTTCAATTCCTCTAATTCAACTTTCCCAAATCCTAATCCATTAGAGTAATTAGTATTTAAAAGCGTAAAACCCGAATGGGTAGTAAGATGCAGTGCTAAAAAAAAAAAATTGATCTGGAGAAAGTGTACGATTGGGTGAATAGGTATATGGAATGTTCTGAGTATGGTGTGGATGCATGGTTAGTAAATGCATTTATGGTAGTGTATGATGGAAGTAAAGCATGAGTTAGGGCAGATGGAGCTTTCAGCGAATGGTTTAACATTGAACAGGATGTTAGACAAGGTTGTGTTATGTCTCCATGGTTGTTTAATGTATTCATGGATAAGTGTATGAGAGATGCTTGTGAGGATGTGGTTGGTATAAATATGGACAGTGTAAACGTGAGAGTGCTTTTATATGCAAATGATGCCGTATTAATGGCTGAGAGTGAAAATGACTTGCAGAATGCATTAAATCATTTGAATGTGGAGAAAGGAAAATGGATTTTCATACAAATGTCCCCAAAACTAAGGTGATAATTTTCAATAAGGGCGGATTAGGAAATGATTGTCAGCTCAATATAAATGTAAAACTATTAGAACAAGTGAATGATTTTGTGTATCTGTACAGAATGTTCTGTAAAAATGGAAGGATAGATGGTGAAATCTACAGATGGGTGACCACATCTTGAATAGTAGTTGGTATATAAGTTTTTTGATGTCAACATTGTTTTATGGATGTAAAGCGTGGGTTTATCAGGACAAACACAAGAGCAAGGTGAATGCAGTTGGAATGAGATATCCATGAAATATGTGTGGGAAAACTCGAATGGACAGCGTCAGTAATGAATGGGTGCTAAAGAAGTGCGGTTTTAAAGGGAATTGAATAGGTCAGTCTTGAATAGGCATCTTGAGAGAATGGGTGTTGATCGATTGATGAAGCAAATGTATGATGGAAAAGTGTGTGGATAAAAAGGAAGGGGTAGGCCATATAAGACATGTCTAAATGTTGTAGACTAATGTGTGAAAAAGAGAAACAATAAGAGGTTTAAGAATAACAGAGTATGTATAGCTTTGTGTATGGATGTTGCTTTAGCAAAGGAAGAATGCAAGTATGGGGAAGGGTGGAGAAGGTAAGTGAGGATGGATTAAGTACAGAGTTGTTTTTCGAGCTATGATTAGTTTTGTGTGTGTATGTTTTTATGTTGTATGTATGCACATACATATGCATGTATGCATGCACATATGAATGTATGTATGCATGCACACATGTATGCACACATGTATGCACACATGCATGCACACATGCATGCACACAAGTGTGTGTATATGAATGCACAAACATATGCATGTATACATGTGTGTGTGAATTTAAGCTTGGCCCAGCTCAACTAGCAGGAGATTTATGAGAAGCTCACTTGGTTTGGTATGAAAAAATTTGAGATTGCAGATCATTACTCAAGATCTACAATTATATTGTACTCACCGCATGGATAGGCAGCACTTGTATTTCCACGCCACCAACTCTACTGCCCGCCAGAAGAAGGTACACTGTGGCAGTACCAGGCATGCGGGCCTTCCCATAGCCCAGCATTGGGTCGAGAGAAAGGATAGCTGGATTGTCACTCTCCCAGGTTCCATGCTGACCGTCAAGAGTGACCAGAGGAGATGAGAAGCATACTAACTCGTTCACAACCAAGTGATCCTATACAAAGCAGAGAGTTCACAAACAATCAGAGGAGAAGCATGTTATATCGCTCACAAAAAGTGATGCTAAATAAAGAAGTTATACAAATAATAAAAAATGTGATTTGGTCCCATAATTATGTGTTATGTAATTATGATTATAATGGCAAACATCACTAATTTGGACAAAAAAAGAACAAAGTTAACACTGCTACCTCTGACAATGATGTTGACACCAATGCTTCTCACACTTTAACCTACTGCCAATAGATAAAGAGAAACAAAGTTAACACTGCTATCTTTGACAAAGATGTTGACACCAATGCTTCTCACACTTTAACCTACTGCCAATAGACAAAGAGGAACAATGTCATGGTGTCTACTCAACTTGACCAATGAAATCCCCGACCTTTTCCCTGATCATTTACTAAAATTCCCGACTAAAAAAGTATGTAAAGTCCTTCTAACTCCCCCCACCCCACCTCCAACCTCGTTATTATATTAATATTTTTTATGAATAATAATAAGTTTTAAAATTTGAATATATTTTTTTTAATTTGTATTAAAATTATTTACTAGGAATTAAAAATATATTACACAGGTTCAAACAGAAAAATGACATAATTTACTGATTTAATGATTTGTGTTTCATATTTTGAGTAAAACAACATTTTCACGGATTTTTGCTGTAATTTAAGAAATTCCCGACTTATTCCCGTTTTTTCCCGATCCCTTCAAATTCCCGGATAGTTCCCGTTTTCCCTGATTTTCCCGGATGATAGACACCCTGAATGTTGACACTGTTGCCTCACTGGACAGGGAGGAAGGCAGCAAACACTCTTCACTTCATCCACTTAACAAAGGAATACAGTTCACACTTTATTCTGCTGCCACTGAACAGATGAATACAGTTCACACTTTACACTGCTGCCACTGAACAGAGGAATAAGGTCCACACTGCCGCCAATGAACAGAGGACTACAGTTCCTACTGCCGCAACTGTATATATGAATACTGTTCAAACTCTACACAACTGCCATTGGGCAGAGAGGAATATGAACACTTTACAATGCTGCCACAGAGGAATACAGTTCACACTTTACTCTAGTGTTAATGAACAGAGGAATACAGTTCACACTTTACTCTGCTGCCAATTAACAAAGGAATACAGTTCACACTTTACTCTAGTGTCAATAAACAGAGTAATACAGTTCACACTTTACTCTACTGGCAATGAACAGAGGAATACAGTTAACACTTTACTTTACTGTCAATGAACAGACAAATACAATTCACACTTTACTCTAGTGTTAATGAACAGAGAAATACAGTTCACACTTTACTCTAATGTCAATGAACAGAGGAATATAGTTCACACTTTACTCTGCTGCCAATGAACAGAGGAATACAGTTCACACTTTACTCTATTGCCAATGAACATAGGAATACAGTTCACACTTTACTCTACTGCCAAAGAACAGAGGAATACAGTTCGCACTTTACTCTACTGCTAATGAACAGAGGAATACAGTTCACACTTTACTCTAATGTCAATGAACAGAGGTATATAGTTCACACTTTACTCTACTGCCAATGAACATAGGAATACAGTTCAAACTCTATACAACTACCACTGGGCAGAGAGTAATACAGTCCACATTTACATCAGTGTATTGTTCTTCTAAGCAGGCATACTTCAGTCAGTCATTTATATATAAACAATAATAATAAATAAATAACAAAATATAATTTAATAATCAAATATAATATAAATACAACATTCTATCCCTCAACCAAGAGTCAAGACACAAGTTTGAATAGGGAATTATAATAATAATAATAATAATAATAATAATAATAATATATACACACTTATTATTGACTTAATTTGATATATATATGTGTGTGTGTGTTATAAAACATATTATATACATATACTTATTATTTACTTAATTTGTTTTTACAGAAGAACATGACATATTTTGGGACTTTATTAAATACAAAAAATTTAATCCCACAGCTAAAATAATTTTATATAAGATCAAGAGAGATAAAAGAATATGGTGGAACATTTATAAATAAAAACAATTTAACCAAAAGAAAATTAAAACACTTCTCCTTCTGTGACTACAAATCCAGACATTTTATTGTTTGACTCAAAATTTCAGGGAAGTAGTGTTTTTTAAAAAACTAAATGTTGCATCACATGAAAATACATACTTTTGACAATAATAAAGTATGGATTTTGTATAAAAATCAAACAAATAAAAATTGCTGAATGATGTCCAATGATATGGTATCTTGATCCATACATAAAATCCAAAAATATATTTATACCCATGAACATACCTGCACAGGAAATATGACTTCTCCTACAGGCAGCTTCATGTAGTCTCCCGTGTGGTGGGGGGTCATTTCATCCCACAGCTTGAGCAGCGTGGTCCCTCGGTGGAGCAGATCTACCAACACAGTAGTGTTGTCTGCTCCGCGCCTCACATGACTCAAGTCAAACCTGTTGGTTCGTATTTTCAATTCGGATGTAGTAGCTGTGAAGGGGATGCCAGTGTTGTCATGATAAGTCACGTACAGCTCCAGTTGCAGCCCTTTGGGCAGTTTTGTAACATCTTCATTGTCTGATATTCTTACCTTGGCACGTACATTTATCATGAGGTAGTGGATCTGCTTCACCTGACAAAAACATAGATTTTTAGCTTTTACAGCTAAACTTGTAGCGAATTGGTATTAGACCTGAGGATTTTTTTAAGTATGAGTATGAGGTGATTTCTAAATTAAATATTGGGATACATAAAAAGGACTCAAGGAAACATGGCCAAGTTTTCAAATAAACTATAATAAAGAGGTGGCTTCGAAACCTTAAGAAACAGACATATAAGGATCCTAACAAACTGGCATCTAAGAGATCCTAGGAGATAAGAAAAACTGGTTAATAGTCCAGCTAGAGTAAGCCTGTGCTGTTTTGTAAGCATCATGGACAATGTATAAAGAACAAGTTCCAAATTCCGATAACTCAGGATCTTGTGGAGAATCTTCCTTCAAGTAACTTTTGAGATCACTTAAAAATTTGAGGTTTACATTTGGTCCAGCCATGTAAACTTGAAGCATTTTTTTTAAGATCCAAGCCCTCTTCTTTTAGTGCAGATATAAAGTTCATTAATATATCTTGAGCTGTTGCATGATCTAAAAAGCAAATTGTTAAATATCTTGTATGAATTTCATTTTCACTACAGAAGCAGACAACAACATCTATTTGGGTCTTCCGAGCCACAGTATTTATGTTCTCGATAAATGAAATACTATAAAATGAGCATTGCTTAACCATATTTGCAAGCTCGCTTTTGAAAAAGAGGATCTAGTCCATACACGATGAAATATCCTAGTTTATCTTTATAAATTTGAAATTTCTGGGCAATATCACTATCGAAAAACATTACTTAAAAAAGATTACTACAAGAATAAAAACTTCTAGCAGAATAATGTGTCATTACTTAATGAATAGCCCACAGTATTTCAGCATGAGAAACTTCATCTTTCACAAGGAAGCTCTTAATAGAACAACTAGGTCTATTTTCAGGTTTCAAAACTACTTCATGGTCATTAGCACTAAAATGTACATCTTCATGTAGGCCTACAGATGACACTGCATTTTTGGTCGTACGGACCAAGTCCAATAATTTTTTGCACTCACAAGCACCTTTCACTCTGTCAACATACTTCTTTCCCTTAGCATGAGATCGGATTGAAGATATTCCCATGTTACTTATATCAAAGTTAGTTTTACACAGAGANTTCCCATGTTACTTATATCAAAGTTAGTTTTACACAGAGAACAAAGTCCTTTACTTTTAGCACAATCCACTTTTTGTAACCAAAGCCAATCTTGTAATGATACCGTTTTGGACCCCTCTTATATATTTAAAAAGTAATGGATGAGGGTATATTTCCTCAATAAATTGTATATAAAATATCCTTTTAAGACTTCATCCATAGAAAGTCAACACACTTTTCAGATTTAATGTCAATAGATTACACCATGAAACTTATTTTCTTTCAAAAACCAACTCTGTAGTGTTTACCAAAAAAAGAAAGTGACGCTAGCTCCATCTACCCAATAGGAAGCTAGCCTTCACAACACCTGTCGCCAGGACTCTTTTTATTAGTTGGTTTTGACACTGGTGACAAGGGGTCCAAGAAACAAGGGTTAGGTCATATATAAGCCGCTTGTGTATATAAATACATACAGTGCCGGTGACATAAATCTAGAGAAAAGCAGTAACATAAATCGCATAACACATGGTACTCAGAACGTAGAACGTGGAATGTGTATTATCCGTAATTTCACAAAAAACTCTATCATTTAATATCAAATCTTCAACACCAAAGGTGCAATGATCTAAACAAATTATGTGCAAATTTAAAGGTCTTAATTATTTCATAAGTGTAAGAATCACAATTAACCTGATAGTAGAACCGTATACAAGTGCGCAGTAGGACATGCTCACATCAACATTATCATAAAGAACTGATATCAATATATTTAGTGCAAGATCACATTGTAAACATCATAATATAAAACTGCATCATTATGAATGGTGCTCAATAATGGAGCTATAACTACCAATATATTTCCATATCTCTATAATTAGCTCCCAATCGCTGGACAATTATATCACAATAAATACCGTACCACTTTAATTAGTGATCAATCATGGGGCAAATATCA